>OX243814.1:27055229-27200229 GCA_945859605.1 Lumbricus rubellus
TCATTTCAAATAACTTTGTCAAATGAACTTGGTAATGCTTCACAACTTGTGTTCAATGTGCCCACCACCAGTGCCAACACTTCTTTTGAGTCTCTGTGCAAAGTTCTTGATGGACCTGTTGATTACTCTGACAGATTCCTTATTTACCAATTTGATGTCATCTTGCTAAGTGACTTCTCAGTGATTTGCAGCTACGCTGGGGCCCTGTTTATTTTTTAAACAGTAATAATATTGATCCTCTGGCAATATGAAGGCTATTTGATAACAATTATATGGGATGAGACTTAATAAAATCGTGTTTTTGCTACTTTTTGTTGCGTTACGTCTTTGAAACGTCACAAAATGGGGGGTGGCCTCACTAAAAGTGATATAACTTTTGTTGTGTTTGAAATATTTTGATGAAATATGGCCATCATGTGTGGATATGAATTGTCTTTAAGCCTGTAAAATTTCATTTTGATATTCTTACTTTTGGCCAAGATATTGGCCAGAATAATTGAGTTGATTTTTTGTTACTTTTTGTTGCGTCAGGTTTTTGAATCGTCAAAAAACGGTGGGTGGCTTCACTAAAAGTGGTATAACTTTTGTTCTGTTTTAAATATCTTAGTGAAATCTGGCCATCATGTGTAAATATGAATTGTCTTTAAGACTGTAAAATTTCATTTCGAAATTCTTACTTTTGGTCAAGATATTGGCACAAATCTTAGGGGGGTATTTTTTTGGCGCACCCTTTACATGGTTGCGTCTGGGTTGGCAATTATAAATGCAATGAAACCTGTGCATATCGTCATTTCATATCTATGTAAATGTCTATGCTTGTGCGTATGCGTGCATGCACTGTCTGCATGTATGTATGTATGTATGTATGTATGTATGTATGTATGTATGTATGTATGTATGTATGTATGTATGTATGTATGTATGTATGTATGTATGTATGTATGTATGTATGTATGTATGTATGTATGTATGTATGTATGTATGTATGTATGTATGTATGTATGTATGTATATGTATTATGTATGTATGTATTATGTATGTATGACATTGTATGTATGTATTATGTATGTATTATGTATGTATGTATGCATGCTAAAATGATAAAATCATAATCGTAGGCTAATCGTAATTTCCATGAGTCAAAAAGGGTCGGCCGTAAGTGTATTCAAAGAAGGTCCGGGGTATAAGCAGTAAGGCAGATCTGATGGCTGCAAAGCAGACAGAAATAAGTTAAAACTGACTTTCTATCAAATAATGCCGCAGTACATGTGTCAATTGTGCCATGTGGTCTCACTGCGTTCTTGTCATTCATTGTATTTATTATATCCATCAATGCATACTCATGTACAATTGTACATACGAATATTTATGCACACAAGTGTTTATATTATACGTGGATACATTGTGCACGGAGGTGTGTGTGCGTCAAGCGGCATCACGTAAATCCTCTTGAGTGTTGGTTTGTTATTGCAAGTGCATTCGACGACGTATCTTCAATTCCCAGGTCTGCAATAAAGCGCCGCACATGTCTCAGCAGAGCGTGGTCAGACGTTCCGGCGGGGGTGGTGGTGTGGGGCGGGGGATGTGGGGACGGGGGTGTGGTGGCGGGGTGTGGGGGGGGGGGGTGTGGGGGGGGGTGTGGTGGCGGGGGTGCTCCTCACACCTGCAACACCCACTATATCCGAGTCTGTTTGTCGTATTACTGCCACCGCCGGCTGCATCCGTTCCCGCAGCGCCACCACCCCCACCCCCTCTGCAGGATCACTGTTCACAGTATACATAAACTCAGCCGTCGATTTCTGCTGCCTCCTCCTACTCCTCCTCCGCTTCTCCTAAGTCCATAATTATGTCCCACTGTATACACGAACTGCCAGGAGCCCACATGTCTCCATAAAAGATCCAGATAATAATAATATAGGCCGAGTTATATTATGACGCATTTGGAAATACTAAATGTATGCATTATGTAGTGCATATACATAGACGACACATGGGAATCAGAGACGTAGAGAGACAGAGACATAGGCAGAGAGAGAGGGATGGACTGATACCCAATCAAATAGATAGACAATGGACAATGACGAAACAGAAACCAGAGCTATACATGTACATGTATGTTGGTCCATATACACGAGCGCGAATAGCCTAGACGAGTCTGTGTGGAAGTTCTAAAATTAGGCTATATATAGGTCTAGTACACAAAAATTATAGCCTAGAGTATATAATATGCCCACACATGTAGGCCTATGTGTTATTGCAATCGAACAATGTATTTGCTCATCAAGTAAAATGATATAGCGCCTTTAAGCCGTGCTTAATCTTCAGGGTGGGCCTGTAAAAATGCAACTTTTTGACGCCTTATAACTTGAATAATTTTTTATCTGAGCGTCTTGTCCAATATATCAGATTTAACATAATTATCCATTCTATCATACTATAAAATATCTACAAGATACTGTTACGACGTCTTGAGATACTGCTATTAATATATATTCGATGTCCCATTTTCTTGCCATAAAACTGCATGAAAAACAAAAGTCTGAAACTGAATATGTCAGTTCTAAACAATAACTTAGTAGGCCTACTAACAATTAATAAACGAAGTTGCTGCATTTATACAGGCCCACAATGTATAGACCCATCATCTGGGGTGCTAATTATTCGGATGATCGCGCAGGCACTCAGCGCCCAGCATGGGGGACTTGGGCAGGGATGTGCCCCATCCCACAATAATTTTTTAACCTTCACATTGCGATAGCAGCATTTTACGGTTTCATCTTAATAAAGTTGCTGTACCATTTCTCTGCTGATAAGAGTGGTCGAAGACTTCGATAAAAAAGGGCTACTTGCAACAATAGCAATTTCTTTTAAAGTTTCTACATTGTAATGGCAGCACTTCAAAAATTACTCTATTAGTTCAGTGCTGATAAAAAGAGTGGTTTAGGATTTCACTCAGACTAATTATAATTATAAGAATAATTTTAATTTCACTCTGTCACGCAGCTTAACTATAATTATGATAATAGTTTTCTCTGTGTAAGTTTATAGATGCTACCACCTTCAGCAATTTAGTTATGTTGCTGCTGGACTATTGTGATGAATAACTGTAGGCCTAAACAGAGTCATGATTAGGCCTATGTATCCTACTTTGTGACACTGGAATCAGCTTATCATTGTTGCTCATGGCGGTCCTGAATTGCTGACAAGGACACAATTGGCAGAAATGTTTACAAATTGTGCACAAACAAAGCAAGGGCTACAAACTACCAAAATTGGGAGGCGATGTAGGCCTAGAAATGATGTTGTTTTACTAAGTGTTTAATGTACAAAATCATTTTGAAAAATTTACAGTTTTAAGTTTGAAAAATATCACCTCAGAGAAGCCATTTAGCCTAGTTGTTCAAATAGTAATTTAAAGTTTTTAACCATTTTACTTCCCCAAAAAAACTGATGACCATGTTTTAGTACTTCTTATGTGCCGTGTATAGATTATACATAGACATGCATACTGCATAGCCATTGTTGTATAAACACATGCATACAGGCATGCAAGTATAATAGCCTATGGACGTGTCTCGCTGTAAGAATATAGTGCTGTCTCTGGCCTCTCCCGACCTCTCCGTATTGGCATAAACATAGGCCTACATCAAATCGTATCAAATCAAATTTGTATCCCCAAAATAACTTGCACACGTTATACATTACACGATAAGATTAAATGTGTATTCTATAAGTGGATAATAATGTACAAAGCAGAGAGTGCAGAAACAATAGACACCCCTGACGGCCTGAAGGGGGAAATCCAGCTGAATAGAGGGACCTATTGGTAAGAAGTTGATGTAGGAAAGACGTTGGGTGATTGTACGTTAGTGCTTTATGAAATGATAAGGACTATGAGAGAATTAAAACAAGATGAACACTATTAGGCTATGCTATGTACACTGTACAGTTATGAATGTAAAAAGGAATTATAACAGCGCCAGAATTGAATATCACTAACTGCAGATAAGGATCATTAACATTATTTTACTACTGCATCAGTCTGCATGTGCACGTACGCGTATGAATGCATTAATTGTGTGAAATGTAGGTGGCAATTCTAATGCAATCGGACAAGCTCTTCCGTTCCAGTGGTCCTTGGAATGACATGGAAAATTAGTGTTGATTATAACATAATATCATGTTCAGTCAACCACGTTTAGGCTACTCTTTGTTACAATAAGATGTTCAACTGCATTGAAGTAAGATATAAAAGTAAATGGCAATAGATTATATCTTTTATTAATGGATTTGTACATGAATTCAGAAGTTTTAGCATATACAGTTTGAGTGATAGAAGATCAAATTCCAAGAACAGAAAGAGAGGTCTAGTGTGGGTGTTAAAAGGTGACTGATAAGTTATTAGTACTGTTTTAAAGCACTTATATGCTTGAGGGATAAAATTCATATATCTGGATAGGCTACAAGCAGGTATAGACAAGTTATGTAGCTCTATCATAAATAAGCATAAGCTTAAGCTCAGAGAAGACACTGCAGCGCCTCTGATTGGTGCGCACTGCGAGAAGCGCCTCATAAATTTATATATACAATACAATACAACACCAAAATGGCTGTCAATGAAACAAGCTTAATTGTTGCTTGGATGTTCAATTGATTCAATATATTAAGTTGATCGCATTTGCTAATGCAATCGGCAAATGAAATTTCTTCCTACCTGTTATTGTAGCTTTTAGCATTTACTGCATTTTTACGTTCGGCAAACACAAGCATGCGCACAAACACCCACCCACACACCTCAACACCCACCGCAAACACCCACCCAAAACACCCACCCAAAACACCCACCCACACATCCAAACACACCCACACACACACACACACACACATACACACACATCTAGCCAAACGCACACACATTCACCCACACACTCGCGCGCGAGCACACACGCACACATGCAAAACACAGAGGCAAACACGCACATACATACATGTACAATGTTTTTGTACATAGAGTATATAGCATTTCGGAGGCTTCGATTACGCAGATGTTGAAGCCTTTCATTGGTTGCTTTTGAAAGACGGCGCTCTTGTGGAGCTTTACACAGGAAATTGCGCTATAGCATTGACTTTGTATGGCTGACTTCTCAGTATAAGCTTATCAATGCAACTCTCATAGACTTATTTCAAGCTTTTTTGTAATCAGTTGCAATAGACAGCCGCTCTAGTTTAATGCCAACTCAAATCAGCACGACATTCAAAGACATGTACATGTAGATCTACAAGGATAATATTAAGTTTCAGCGGTTTGGCGTATAATTAATCCATGGTTTAAACTTAATACTTTCTCGACAACATAGATACATGTACCCTATAGCCTATAGACACACAAAATAGTGCACTCAAACACTGCAGACTGCAGCAATCGCCATGATACAAGTAGGTAGCATATGACATAGATGAGTCATAGGTTTGCATAGAAATCAGACAAAGATAGCAATTAACTATTATGAATTCACATCAATGAGTCCAACCGCTGTGTACGAACGTGCATGCTCTTCTGTGATGTGTACAAAGACATTTTATTTGAGTGACACCGACGCAGAAAAATATCTATCCTATCAAGACTCGCATGGGTGATGTAGGCTACATGTAGGCCTACATAGTTACAATAATATGCTTAATTATTCTAGGAAGTCTTACAATCGACACCATGCTGAGGGCCAATGCCATGCAGCTTACTGTTTTTATTCTGACTGGTAGCACCAGTAAACAGATATAATGCTTATAGCAAGATCTCAAAATAATCCGAGCGGCTAATTCGAGCATACACGAACACAGTATAGAAAATTGACACTTCAAAGTGATGCCCCGCAGAGCGATGGAACCATGGAGTGCAAGATGGTAGTGCTGAGTTAGATTCAAAATGGTGTTTACTGAGTGGAAAGAAGCTGGAGGGCGACATGTGACCGTCGTCTCTGACGTGGGTTATAAGTCGCAAGTACAACAGCTCTCTAGACTTGTTAAATGAAGTTTATAGGACTTAGCTGGTTTTATTAATGAAACAATAAATATAGAAGCAAAAAATACGACAACAAATACGACGCGTGGCAGTGCAATGTCAATATGTAGGCCTAGCACAGAGGGACTTGAAACTAATTTTAGGGCATTTATTGGCTTTCAAGAGCGCTTGTACGTCGAGAGTAATCCTATCGAATGGCAATAGGCCTACGTGTTTCATAATTATATTACATTGAGTAATAATATTAATAACTATAAGAGCCTACTCTACCAAAAAATGCAAAGTAGGAATTTAAGAACATGCATGGTCACAGACTCTTTCATAGCGCCGGTTTCTTAATGTAAATTTATCATTTCACCCTGCGTATCATTAGCCTATAGTATAGCGCTCAGCGCAAAGAAAATAATTTGTAAAAAAACTGCAGCAGTTAAAAAAATAGGTGTCAGTTTTCCAGGAGGTGGAAAGAGCCTCCTCTCGCCTTTTTGCGCGGGAGCCCATACCCTCAACGGAATTCACGCCTAGCAACTAAGCATTAATTCCCACCGAAAAACACAAGTAATCTTCTAACCTGTCAGAATGAAATGATAAGACTGTGCATCCGAGCTTTCGACGCATAAGACTGCAACGAAATACACCGACGATGTGTCGGTCCGACTGCAAGTCAGCAGCAGCCCACAGGAATTCATCGGCGCTCACACATTCGATTATATTTCAATCAGCAGACGCGAATATGTCTTCTGATAAATGAGGCCGCATACATACAAACGCATGAGCATTTTGTATACATAGTGATCGAAAAAAACTGAGTGTAAGTCAACACACGCGTCAAATGTATGAATCATCTTTGATGGCTTCTATTTGTAGGCCTACTGCATTGTATCTAGTTTGAACAGCTATGTATACCGTCCGATCTCTGAGTAGCAATCACATTCTTTCAGGATTTATTGCCTGTCCAGATTGATTGATTTTTCTACTTCCTCCAGGTTTTCACTTGCAGACTTTCCACCATTTTTAACAATTATTACTGCGCAGTGTGTAGGCCGGCACGCATTGAGTCTACACGAATGAGGCAGGACGACGAATTTATTTTAAAAGCCGTTTAGTTAATTGAACATGCACGCAATCCATCCAACATAAATATCGATTCAAATACCATTCAGATATATGCATACATGCTTTCAACTGCATATTTTATTCGACATTGTCACGCAACAATCGTCGCAACATATCTATGGTTCCCGGACAATTCGGCGCCGGACAATTCGGAACGGACAATTCGGGCCGGACAATTGGGAGCGGACAATTCGGAACCGGACAATTTGGAGCGGACAATTCGGACCGGACAATTCGGACACGGACAATTCGGAATAAATTCTGGCACGGACAATTCGGACCTAGACAATTCGGACCGGACAATTCGGACCGGACAATTCGGGCCGGACAATTCGGCGCCGGACAATTCGGAACGGACAATTCGGGCCGGACAATTGGGAGCGGACAATTCGGAACCGGACAATTTGGAGCGGACAATTCGGACCGGACAATTCGGACACGGACAATTCGGAATAAATTCTGGCACGGACAATTCGGACCTAGACAATTCGGACCGGACAATTCGGACCGGACAATTCGGGCCGGACAATTCGGAACCGGACAATTCGGACCGGACAATTCGGAAAGGACAATTCGGAACCGGACAATTCGGACAGGACAAATCGGACCGGGCAATTCGGACCGGACAATTCGGACCGGACAATTCGGACCGGACAATTCGTAGCAGTCAAAATTAATGATGGAACTCAAACTTTTAGACCAGATTTTCATACTTATCACCATCCCCGTATACAGATGTCGACCAGAGAGACTATTGCGCATTCAAATTCAATCAAAAATAGAAAATTAATTTTTGTTCTCAAAGCAACCGTAGGCCTAAACATAATATTACGCAAGTGAGGAGTAGCCTATTACATTATGTTACCTCACTTGGCAGACACATTATAGATGATTAAAGTTAGATTTGGAAAGACATAGGCACTTCAAAATGGACAAGTCACGCATAGTATGAGGCTATAATGACCTATAATAGGCCTATTATGGTATTTGCAAGAAAAGGGAATCCACGTACAAAGTAATAATAATAATAATAATAATAATAATAATATTAATAATAATAATAATAATAATTCTGTATACAAAACTTTAAAGCTGTGGCTTTCACAGGTTCCTTTATTAAGTCCCTAATTGACATGGATGAGGGTGGTTGGTCTTACTGAAATTGGTTTATTCTGTTTGAAATTTTTGTTGAAGAAAATAAATATATGTTTATAATATAAAAATTAATAATAATAGAATAATAATAATGATAACAATTTTTCTTTAATTCAACGCCTGCAAACGCGTTGTGTTTGTATGCTACATGTACAAGTTATGCAGTAGGCCTAATCTCAACTAACATCAAACTGAACAGACAGCCTGCAATCTGAAACCTGACTGACTGATTTCAATGAGCTGCTTCTAAGTTGGCAATTTATTGAATAGGCCTATTACTTCTAATCTCAGTTTCTTAATTAAAGTTTTTGAATTTAGGGTCTTCAAGATCAGAGAGCTGTAATGCCACACTGCTTTTTAATCGACGCAGACCTTTGATTTTTCTTATGCTTTTACTTCACACGATTGTTTGCAACTCAAGAAATAATTGGCTTAAATAAATAAATAAAAGTTTGATCGCCGTAAGCGCCTTTTAGTGGCTCACAATATGTATATGCACTCCGAATTGTCCGGGTCCGAATTGTCCGTTCCGAATTGTCCGGGTCCGAATTGTCCGGATCCGAATTGTCCGGGTCCGAATTGTCCGTTCCGAATTGTCCGGTCCGAATTGTCCGGTCCGAATTGTCCGGGTCCGAATTGTCCGGGTCCGAATTGTCCGTTCCGAATTGTCCGGTCCGAATTGTCCGTTCCGAATTGTCCGGGTCCGAATTGTCCGGGTCCGAATAGTCCGGGTCCGAATTGTCCGGTCCGAATTGTCCGGTCCGAATTGTCCGGTTCCGAATTGTCCGGTTCCGAATTGTCCGCTCCAAATTGTCCGGTCCGAATTGTCCGTTCCGAATTGTCCGGTCCGAATTGTCCGTTCCGAATTGTCCGGGTCCGAATTGTCCGGGTCCGAATAGTCCGGGTCCGAATTGTCCGGTCCGAATTGTCCGGTCCGAATTGTCCGGTTCCGAATTGTCCGGTTCCGAATTGTCCGCTCCAAATTGTCCGGTCCGAATTGTCCGTTCCGAATTGTCCGGCTCCGAATTGTCCGGACACCCATATGGTTATATATATACATGCAGTCATTCAACATGTAGTTATGTCACATACAGGCATATAGACCTACACAGGTCTTGCCTACATCGATGAATAACATGCACAAATTACACATGCCATTCACTAATACATTATATGTTTTTGAATACACTCGCGCGCCCCGGAGATTATTAAGGTTCTGAAATAAAGCCACTGGAGCAGCAAAAATTTCATCTCCGCCGAAATAAATTTTTCCTCGTGGAGACTTTATTTCAAAGTGAAATAGTCTAGAGACGCATAATAATAGTAATCAACCAGGTTAAATCGCAGTTTTAAACCCCCCAGTCTTTATTAGAGCCCCATATAATAGTAAAGTGTCTTTCACACCCCAATTCCAAGTTGATAATGGTCCAAACCCCCAGTTATTTTTCCACAATTCTCACATTGGTCAAACGCATCAATTATAGTGAATCGAGTAGAATGGACGTGCAATGCTTTATTTAAGATGACATTGCTCATGTTTTTTTTCGACCGCCATGTATTCAGAGACGGGACCGAACGATCCGCTTCATAATCAGACCATGCCTGCAGCAGCGGCCTTCACGTCTTCGCTGCATCATTTTCACTGCTCCCAACGCCATCCACTTCTCCACTTCTCGCTCTTCCTTCTCTTTCATCTTCTCCACCATCGCCTCACCTTCCATCATCTTCTCACCGTCCCTTCTCCTCTTTCCGCAACTCAGGCTTATCTGCTCCCTACGTCTGTTTATAAGGTCAACCGGGGGTCACTATTACACCTCGTTTTCCTCCTTCCCAATTCCCCACTCCACTACCCACTTCTTTTATTCTTTTTCTTACTCCTCGTCCTCTTCCACCATATCCTATTAATTCTTCTCATCCTCCTCTTCATCCTACTCCTACTTTTCCTGCTTTCCTGCTTTGCCCTCTCTAGCTACTAACTTCTTTTTATTATTTCCCTTATTTCTCATCCTCTTCCACCACCATATCCTCTTCATTCTTCTTCTCTTCCTGTTTTTCCTTCTCTTACTTTTCCTTGTCCTACTTTTTTTTCCATCTTTTCTTCACATTTCCATCTTTCTCGATTCTCTTCTCCTATCATCGTCGACATATGATGGGAACGCAGTTTCACAGTTTTAGCTTCTGCTGCTGCTGCTGCTGCTGCTGCTGCTAATACTGCTGCTTACTTGCGTTAGGCTACTTCGGCTCTGACTAAAGGCACCTATAGGCCTACATGTACATGTATATAAGAGTCAACGTCGGCTTAAAGGTCGTATAGGTCGAGGCACAGACAATAATACACAGATCTGATTTACAATAATTAGGCAGAAGCTATACAGAGACCAAAATAGGATGATTGGTCGCTGGATCGCCTGCATACAATAAAGCAAGACAAACATAGGCCTACCCTGTCCCCCACACATACACATACATACACATACAGGCTTAGGCACACGCAAACGCTATATAGTGTAGACTATCGTTTTCGTTAGCCTACCGTATTTAATGAAAACAGGTCAAAACGAGCCACTGATCGTACTTTAGCGGTGTTAGTCCCAAGCCCGGGGAAAGGAGGAGTGACACTAATCATTCTTTATATGACAGGATGTCGCTGAAAGAACAATGAGCGGAAAGCAGGCTGCCAAGACCGGAGCAGGCCTAAAAAATGGCCCTCATCTCTCGAAGAATTAACAAAAATAAAGTTGGCAATTTGGACAGGATAGAACACATAATTATTTTCTATTACAAATTATTTTATTTTGACTTCTATAACTAACATCAAACATTTTACTTTTAATCAATTATAGCAATTTTACATGTTTTACTTAATTACATTTTAGCCTTGAGGCCCCCTAATATCCTTCAACTAAGAAGAAGTGGCCCTCGTGCCTTCCAACTTAGAAAAGGTGGTCCTAAAGTCAAACAAGGTTGGGAACCACTGCTGTAGACAAAAACTTTAATGCTCATTAAGAACTTGCAATAATTATTGGCTCTTAATATAGAGTCGAAACCACAGAAGCTCCACGTACGTTACTAGGCGAGCTCTCTGCCAATCTGCTTCCTGTCACAATGTATTCAGCGTATACCCTAATCGATATAATTATGCGGTTGATCACAAAAACGGAAGACCTGACTGAGGGAAAAGAACATGGATATGAGGAAGGCCATGGACGCCATGAAGAGGGAAATGTGGAGAAGTCATGCAAAAGTCTCATCGTTAACAAAAAACGCTTGACTGGAAAAAGAAAAAAAGAGGAAGAAGGCAAAAACTTGGCTTTGCAGCGTGCGATGTCTGTTTGCAAATTATGCGCATAACTGCGCTGCGTAGTCCTCGGAGACAGTATGATGAAAATGAATTTTTAATGGTGGCCAGGTCGGGTAGATTAGCATAACAATTTGCAAGAAGCGACAGACTAATTTGCCTGCAGCATGAATTTGGTTAAGTGTATAAGATTAGATGTGTATATATTTATACGCGCTGTAAACATGTGCCGTGGAATGAGAAGGTTAGAAAGATCGTGTTCGTAACGACCAGACAATAGAGTTATCAAATTCACCCGCCATTACTAATGCCGCTGCCCGTCTGAATAGAGGTGTCCCCCGGTTTGGTTATGTAGCTTTCTTTATTTATGGCACTCTGAACTGATCGGCATAGCTAGAGTATCGGGGATGGACTTGGTGGTTAGGGCTCACATTAGACATCGCGAGTGTCGGTTAGGGTCAGGTTAGTCGTCGTGGGTGTCAGTTAGGGCTCATGTTAGACACCGTGAGGGTCGGTTAGGGCTCAGATTAGGTGTCGGGAGCGACGGGAGGGTCGGTTAGGGTTAGAATTAGGGTTACTGTCGTCATTCGGTCCCCGCTGCTATAAGTTGCCAAGATCAGTCCAGAAGTTTTGTCTATGTTGACCCACAAACGGGAATATTGCATTTCTTGAGAGCTGCGGATCGAGCGTCTTTAACAGTTTCGAAGACTACTCATGTGTCCCTATGTCATTCGACAGTATACGCCTGATTCCATTGGTCTGGTATGAAGCGACAACCGCGAGCGTTTCTTTTTAGTTGACGCTTTACAAATATAAAAATGACAATCACAAGTATACAAATTGAAAAGCAAAGCAGTTGAACGAGCGATAGAATATAGCCTACAGTCTGCAATACATACCCGGCTGCGGCAACATTCATGTATAGCGAAGCTGTGACAATAATGTTGGCAACACGATGTCGGATGTCATATCATTTAACAAGTCACGAAATGTTTTTATAAATCATCCGTGAGCAAGAAATATTCAAAGAGCTCTCATGTTTGTAACTGAAATTTTTTCGTATAATTAATGTACATGTATGACGTCGCACGAATTGTCAGATGACGTAACCATGCTAGGCCTAACTGACGTCATTAACGTTGCTATTGACGACCGTTCGTCTCAACACCAGCAAGACAGTTTGGACAACACAGACGAGAATACAGATCACTTTCGGCATCTGCAGGAATGAAGATGATGACGATGACGCTTCTTTTTGAACTGTGTTCTTTATTTCTTCGTTTTTGTCGACGTCGTCAAACTCTGCCAACTATACAAAGGGAATTATGAGTGTAAGTATAAAAATTAGGTTCAAGGACATGTAGTAAGCTTATATTGTAAAATGAAATTAGCTCTAAAAAGCAATCTCGCAATATAGCCTTTAGCCTATTCAGTTTTGATCTATAGATACTGTATGGCCTACCAGCTGAGTGGATGTTTGTAATCCGCTCTCTCTAGATCTCTCTCTCAAGCGGATAATAATAATTATTATTGTGACATTACGCTCACTGAATTCTTTCTCCTTCTCTTGCTCGCTGTCTCGCTCACTGTCTCTCTGTATCTGTATATCTCTATCTCTGCCTCAGTCTCTGGCTCAGTCTCTGTCTCCCTCTGTTTCTTTGACTCTATCTCTATGTCTTTGCTTCAGCCTATGTGTGTGTCTCTGTCTGTCTATTTCTGTCTGTCTGCTTATCTGTCTTCCTCTGTCTCTTTCTATCTGTCTCTGTCTATGTCTCTCTCTCTCAGTCTCTGGTATTAGTCGCTGCTGATCGCAACAGATTGAAAGAAAATCCAATTCTAATGCGTTTGTCATGTCTCCCACTTTCTGTTGTTGCAGACCTTATCGCTATCACCGCACACTATGCTCCGTCACGTAGACAATGCAATGCCTGCCTGTCACATTGTCCTTGCCAGTTGTCACGTACATGTACACTGTACAGTGCGCTCCAAGAGTGCAAAAAAACAACCCAATTTGCTGGACGACTTCCAACAAGGCACGCCATCGTAGATAGTTAGCTCACTTAACCTATTCGTTGACAGCAACAAAACGAAGTGACCTTCAGAGTAAAGAAATTTGTGGCTCTTACGAAGATGATTATTTTCATCAAATGGCAAAAATGTATTCGATTTTTTCCAGACGTACAAGTGGTCGAGTGCGGTTGGCGCCTTGAGGCAATTTTTAGCTTGCAAGGAAGAGTAACTGTTATTGTATGCGTGATAGAGTATCCCTCCAAAAGACGAAAGGAGGTAAAATGCAAATGCCAGAGCGATCTAACATTGTGTCACACAGCAAGTTTCAATGCTGCCATAACAAATACCTCCCCTTAAATTTGGCTGTCGCATGCTCACTATTTCTTTTAGTACAATCAGTAACGTTGAAAAAATTCTAAATTTTGTGCAAACCTAAAGACATCTCAGAGATGGCATAATAATATTATAGTCTACTTTCTTGTAAAGATTTTTCGGTCAACCAGCAGGTATTTTGGATTAGGGCTACACGGAGAACACGTGCACCGTGAAAGCCTAATACCCTTCCAACAAAGTACATGTATATCTCAGTGTTTACCTCCTGAAATAGACTTAACACCTGACGAGCTGCCTGAATTATCGATGTTTCCATTCCACTGACAGTAAAGGCTTCATCGGATATACTTAGTTTAATAGGTTGCTGAAAGACAACGTAGGCTTAATGCCGTGCTAGATTGAAATGCAATCCTCGACAATATCGACCATGAAATTTCATACTCAGCTGCTCACAACGCAAGATAGCTGGACGGATATTGCTCAATGCTGGCTCAACTTCTTATCTAAGTGATATTTCACAGCTGGTACGGTTGCAACCATAGAGATGTGCGTTATATTTATTATAATACATCTCTATGCGATCTCGGGTTTCGAATAATGTGTGCTTCACGCGTAGGCCTATATTTCCATTACAAGGTATCCTGTGATTTACTGCAAAAATGCTACATGCCCTACCCATATCCGTGGAGAATCCCAGGACAGTGATGTGAGTAGCATATGTTTTCTCTCTTCTAATACAACGCCGAGGCTCCACTATTGAGTCTTGTGTTGGCACAACACTGTCCACAGCTTGTCGATCTGGGTACATGAATAGAGAAGTGTTTGACCAGCAACGTACCAGGTACTCTATTGTAGTCATCAAAAACATGCAGGGCTGTTTTAAAATTATACCTGCACAACCCCTTCTTTGTCTTCCTATCCTCCATGGTAAATTGCTTCCAATTGGAGGACAATGACCTTTTTGCTAGTTTTAACTGTACAGAAGTGCTTCTAAAACTGCAAGAAGCCATTTAGAACTGCACATTTCGTGCACAAATGCACGTTAAAAAAGCCCTGAAAACATGATGCATGTCGACAGAAAAGCCGACAAGACTAGTGTAAGCTTAATTGAACGTGACTTTGGAGTCCTGGTCAACAGCCGCCTGTCACCTTTCAGTCTTTTGTCATGCAACTATACGTGCCAATCATCCGACTAAGGTCTTCCACTGCCATACATCATGTCAGCTGAAAGCTGTTTGTCTTGGAACGAGCATTGGTCATAATTATCCAAACCATGATTGATTAAGTAGGCCTACTACAGAGGTGTAGTTGCAGATATAGACCAAAGCGCCTGTATACAACTACACATCTACGACGATATGAAGATGGCCTGAGATTTTTTTAAACTTTAAACTCTAATGTCTTGTCAAACGTTAGGCCTACCATTAATCACGTTTTGAAGTAGGCCTAGCTTAGGCCTAAATGTATTATCTGGTAACAGTTCTAATCATTGGTTAGTTTTTGTCCGTGGAATATCATATTCTCCCCGTTTGCGGCTTGCCCATTAGCCTATAGTTAAGCTAATAAAATTTTCATCTGGTTTTGATGAGTCTTGTGTTTCCTCCTTTTCCGCCCACTCGTTCACCCACGCATGCACGCTATATTATTTTTGTTCCATTGCGCTGTGTGCAGCGAGCTCCAGTATTTCTTCTGCTCCTCTGTTCTAATGCATGCGTTTCTCCTTTTCATTGCATCGAGCTTCTGAGTCTGCCCGTAAGCTGCTTGCTTCGTCTCCCTGTTTGGAGTCTAGAATCCTTAATGATGTCCTCCAGCTGCTGCTGCTGCAAAGTCGCTTTGGTGAATAGAACGCTGCATTTAGGAAGCGGCTTTTGATATTTTATTTTTATATACCCCGCCGGTCTTTTCAGTACAGCAGCAGCAGCAGCAACAACAGCAGCAGCAGCAGCAACGATAACATCAGTGTTGATGGATGACAGTCGACCACTTTGTGAACATACAGAGGAAGGGGTTCACAGGAAGAGGAATTGCTTCCAGCTCCTGAGGGAGGGGGTAGCAGACCTGCTGCTGTTAACTGTCACAGAAGGTGCTCAGTCCACTTAGTCATCACCTTATGTTGCCGCAAGAGACATCTTTTTAAAATCATGTTTCTGAAGTCTATTTTGTTATTCGCATACTTTATCCAACGGTTCATGTATCTGAGAACACGATTCTTCTTCAAGGTCATTGGTGAAGGGGGTGAACATTGAATAAGCGACCACAACTTGACAAGGCAATACACTATACAAACTCCTCCTGACTACTTTCTTTTGCGGACAGGCTACCACATTATTACTTTCTGGCAAGATCCTATCCATATCATTTTATTATATTTTGAGCTTTCCAATTTTCCTTCCTCTGATTGCCATTTGGGGGGGGGGTGGGTGTTCAAACACCCAAAACACCCTCCTGTCTACGGCCTTGGCTGGAAGTAATCCTTCTTCCTATGAACCCTTCCTCTGACTGTATTTTATTACCAGGAACAATGCTGGATGATGACAAAGGACGGTTACAGAGGGCTAAAGATGGATGCACAGAACAGATATGCGTGGCGTCATTGGACATATGAACCTGTCTGATGGCAGAGAACCAAAGAAGAGAAGATTGCCTATTATACACGAAATCTCTTCACTTGCTCTGTCTGTTCCAACCTTCTGAAATTCGCAATCATAATTCTCATCTCGTATAGACGATATCCCTATATCATCTTTCGAAATTAATGATTTGACGTCTTCGGTTTAATCATATCCATTGCCACACGAACCACATGCGCTATGTAAATGCTGAAGGCCGAGTCTCCAGTTTCGATCTTCATCGGTGTACATTCTCTTAATACAAAAGACTCTTCTCTTTCCTGATAAGTCTACCGTCCATATATTATTCTATTTCCAATTTTATTTGATTTTTTTAAAAAGTCGCCTATTTGCCAAATGCCGTCATTTCTGTTCTAATTGTCAAAAATTGGCGCAGGAATGCTTTAGCTCAGGGCAATACGGTGCAAAGCCGTTCGTACTTGTCGCCAATTTTTTCGCATAGGGGGGGCAGCAATTCAGGGGGGCAGCAATTCAGTTGCGTTTTGTTCTAAATATTGCGCGTGGATGATGTGGACATTGCAAAAAATAAGAGTTGTGTACAGGACATATCCATCCAAACTGTTATATTTGCTGTAAAATTGATGTAAATTCTGGCCGTTAATATTATAATTATTCCATGTAGGCTACTCAAAGACGTAGACTTATGCATGCAATGATATAGGCTACAATTATTTTATTAGTCCTATTTGCACTGGATGCGACTCAAGTCTGGAACCTGCGTGCAACCACATTGAAGCAAAGACAGACGGAAAAAAAATTGTTGCACACGAGGATGAGCTGAGACGAAAAGTAATTATTTTTGAGTGAAAGGGCAATACGTCACGCAATACGTCACGCCAGATGCTGCTGCACGTAGCGACATCTGATGTTTGACAGACGCGTATATCGCAATCAATCTTAGGTCATTCGAGGTCTTTGGTCGTCTGCTACGACGGTCTCCGTGGACTTCACTGGTCTTCAGTGTAGTCTCCATGCATTCTGTCTCAAAACTTCAAAAGTATCATGCACGCTATAGGCTTACACAGCACACACAAATGAGAAAAAACTCTTCCAGTGCCAGTCCCAAGCCTGAATGAAGGAGAAGGGTGTCGCTAACGATCTTTGTTATTACACAGCGACGTTCAATTGAAAATATCTATCTACCTAGTACCTACCAATTTGAATGTTGACCAGTGGCGGCGCCAGGATTTCAGTTTTGGGGGGCTGAACTCGCGGAGGAAATTTTCTGTTTTCATTCGCCAAAATTTCTGACAACCTTTTTCAGTCATTTGGTTCATTTTTTGGGAGGGGAAGGGGCTAATCGTCAAAATATTTTATTTTTACATGAAAAAATCGATGGCCTTTGGGGGGCTTAACCCCCTACACTCTAGCGCCGCTACTGAATGTCGAAGACTAGAATACTGCAGTATGACCAGCTTACACTGTCATTATGGGTTCTCATTGAAATCAGCCACTGTTTGCACTCTGCCAGTGCCAGTCCCAAGTCTGGATGAAGAAGGAGGGCGACACTAATCATCTTTGTCATGGCTGTGTCGTTATACAACAACAAGCATTAGTCTATTGGCCCTCGAATCTCTCTTGGTCTCACTTGATCATTACCCGTGTCCGTCTGTCTGTCTGTTGTATGGTCTTTATCATTCTGTTGCTCATTGTCTGTCTTTGTATGCTTGTGTCCATTCTTGGTCATGTGGTAAACAACTGCATTTCAAGAGACTAATCACGGTGGCGAACCGCCTCCGCCGCCTCCTCCTCCTCCGCTTCCGCCATCTTCTTAATCAAGTTGAGAGAAGGAAATTATTTCAAACCCACTGCCGTCGTCATCGTCGTTCACCTTGCTTCTTGTTTCGTTGATTCGTCAACCAACAGCAGCGACACCTACGATTGTTTTTTTTTCATCTGGGAAATATATTAAAGTGCACTATAATTATTATTATTATTATTCCTATTATTATTCAGCAGCATCCACTCTTATATGCTGACGCGTCCATTTCGTAAACACGTTTAATGAGATGGCTTTGCACGTCACAGTCGCAAAATATCCGGTGTTTCTATCCGAAAAGTATCTGTTGCTAGCAACGGACTTGGCGGATATGAGTTTATAAAAACTAGGCCAGGCTAAAAATAATGGAAGTTGTTATAACGGAACCATAATGAAGAATTGTCCTTGTTGAAAGCTGCTAGTCATTAAAAACTGATTATATGTAGGTCTACTTGTCCTGAAACAAAACCCATGAATTTTTACAGCTGGTGTCTGCATCATTCTGTATGCCTTGTTGCCTCTAAAAACCGTGATATTATTTACTATCGTATGATTAAAGTTTGGTTCACTAGTAAAACATAGATCATACGCTAAAGATAAAGGACATCAGATGATTCAGATAAGAAAGATCAGAACATTCACTACCGGGAGTCCGGGATTTGTATTTATATACATACACAAAGACTAAAAAAAGGTAATCAGAAAAAGAAAAAAAAGAAAGACGAAACATTGCAACAGCAAAATACTAAGCGAAAAAAGTTATGAGAAAAATAATCCATCCGTCTATCAGCGGTGTGTCGCATATGCGCCTCAGTGGTTGCCGCTCGCCGATCTGCCGCTTGTACCCCGCCAGAAACCCGGATCTCCCCAAAGTAAAGAGACTAGATCAAACACTGCTTAGACCTATCAATGTAGAGCTTTGTAGACATACTTTGAGATCACACGCCAGGTCTTACTCCCATTCGTTTAGGCATAGGCATATGGGGAGGAGAAACAACGACTTTTCATATAAAATGGGTAGGGTCTATAGGCTATGGCAGTGATTCTTAACCAGTGTTCGACCGAACCCCAGGGGTTCGGTGAGCCAGTGCCAGGGGTTCGGCAGAGGTCCTCTGAAACATACATATTCAGTGAAAAATCATCTGCTATTTTTTCAACTTTTATTTAATAACTTTTGTTTGAAACCTTATTAAATTTAAAGCTGCTCATCCTGTTAACCTCAGTTTTGGCTTACTGCACCAGTGCACCTCCTGATAATTAATTAACACCGGCAGGCATCTTTCTGTGAAGTAATATAAGGTATTATACCGATTAGATAGGCCTATGCAATTTTTCGTTGTTTTTCTGCAGAAATAGCATCGTATGACGTACGATAAAAGCAAATATTGCCATTTTCTTATAATATTTATACCGCAGAGTATGTCAAGCAAAAAAGAAAAATTATGGTTCAAACTTGAGGGGTTCGGTGAATGGTCATGGATTTCTCTTGGGGTTCGGCTCCCTTGAAAAGGTTAAGAACCACTGGGCTATGGTATTGGAGGTGAGCTACATGTAGGAAGAGGACGTAGGAGTGATTGTGAGAAGAAGTGCTAAACCTTCAAGATAAAGTGCTGAAGCAGCAGAAAATGGTTACTCAACTTAAGGCGTGATTAGAATGTCAATAAATTATTATTAGTCACCGGAGACAAGAATACAATAATTAATGTGGTTGAACAAATCACTACTGATTAGGCCACAGTTGGAATACTGCATCCAGATATTGAATCCATATCACTGTTCTTTGCAGCGATTTGTTTTGAAATAGGCCTAGGCTTGATAATGTAGGCCTAGGCCCTAATTACATTTAGCTAAGATCGTTTACCTTAAAACTTGGATTCCTGTTGGGTGTAAATTTTCAAATTCATGTTTATTTGAACTTATCTGCGTTAGAAACTAAACAGGCCTAATTAAATAACTTGTTTAAATGGCCTAATATTAGCAATGATGATGCCTATAAATTCTACAATCTAGCCTATATTTTCCTATTAATTTTATACTTACTTTACCGCTTATAAAAACGAACCAGTGAAAGAATATCTACTTTAATTGGTTCTCAGCTCCGAAGTTGAAATTTCATATTGACGCGCATCAAAGATGAAGTGTCATAGCGCTAAATAAATGGGCTTTCTTTTAAATGATAGGTGGATCACGTGAGATTGGTCATGCGCAGAGACTCAGTTTTCGTTTCGTCTGCCCTGAAGAAATAAACATTTCCCAGACATGGATTCTGATTTCTGTATGTCAAACGATCGAGTTGGATTCGACTGATTTCAACATCAGTCTATCGACAAGGGTCGAATGGTGCAGAAGAAATAGAATACTATATTCATCAGGCAATGGGGATCTCAGATTGCCTGACGGTGTGAGCTAATTCTACTGCTTTATGAACTCAGATTCACTCTTAAAGTAGCCTAATTTTTGACTAGCAGGAGTTTCGGATTAAATGTTGATGGAATACCGGCCTTACAGTAGCGAACTATGGGCCATATAGGCCTACATGTAGACTATCTAGAAATTTATCTAGCTCCTTTTAACAAATTTTAAAAGCGCAAGCCCGCGTGACCGCATCTAATAGATTTTGAAAAGCGCATGTCCTCATCTGAGAAAGTACCTAGGCCTACATCCAATTAATGGAAAGCCTATTGTCGCGAACCTGGGATTTCCCCCCTGAGCCGTCCCCCTGGATTTTCCCCCTCCAGGGTTATGTTCTGCTCTCGGCTTGGGTTCCCTAGGCTCCGCCTCCCGGCTTTTGTTCCTCGGCTTCTGTTCCTCGGCTTCTGTTCCCGGCTTGTGTTCCCTAGGCCCCGCCTCCCGGCTTCTGTTCCCCGGTTTGTGTTCTCCGGCTTGTGTTCCCGGCTTCTGTTCCCGGCTTGTGTTCCCTAGGCTCCGCCTACCGGCTTCTGTTCCCCGGCTTGTGTTCTCCGGCTTGTGTTCCCGGCTTCTGTTCCCGGCTTGTGTTCCCTAGGCTCCGCCTCCCGGCTTGTGTTCCCCGGCTTGTGTTCTCCGGCTTGTGTTCCCTAGGCTCCGCCTCCCGGCTGGGACAAGCTATAAATAGAGGACGAGAGGGAAGATAGTCGGTCAGCCGCAGAGAGTCAGCCTGAGAGAGTCGTTGTGAAGCCAGTTCGAAGCCAGTCGTTGTGAAGTTAGTCGGTCAGTCTGGGGTTCAGTTCCGCAGTGATAATTAGACAGTCGTTGCGTGCTTTCATTACGTGCTGCTATCGTGAAGAGTTAATAAACTATTGAAAAGAACTCTGTGTCTTCAGTATTTCTCGTGGGGAAAAGACGTTCTGTGACTTTGGTTCGAATCGCCGTCGGCAGAAGTGGTGTAAGTCCTTCGAAATACCACGAAAGCCGAACTTACGCTCCCGGGGAGCGACACGCGTGCCTTACCCCAGACCGGCACATCCCGTTTTACGTTACACTGGTACCAGAAGTGGGGTTCTTGAAGTTCTGCCGACAGCAACCTGAGTCAACCGAGAATGCTGACGGAAGACGATGAGATCACGATCCAGTATCCGAGGCCTGGTGAAATCCGCACGCCACCCGACTTGCCTACGCCTGCAGCCCGCCGATCGACAATGGAGGGACCGCCGGACCGGAACGTTATGATCGAAGTACTCGGTTCCGACGACGATGAGACACCGGCGACGATGAGCTACCGAGAAAGGACTGACCGACTGGCTGCGAGGTCAGAATTGGAGGACCTTGGGAAACTGCTGCGAAGCCGACCCGCACCGATGAAACCCGGACGATTTGATGGGACCGGTTCGCTGGAGTCGTTTCTGGTGCAATTCGAGGTTTGCGCCCGCCACAACAAATGGACAGCGTCGGAAAAGGTCGACCACTTACGGTGTGCGTTGGAAAAGGCAGCGACGCAACTTCTCTGGGACTTCGGAGCGCAGCAGAACGTAAGCTACGAGGAATTGGTGGAACGTCTCCGGCAGAGATACGGGGCAGAAGGTCAGGCTGAAACCTTCCGTGCCCAGCTGTATTATCGTCGCCAACGAGCAGAAGAAAGTCTGAGTGATCTGCTTCACGAGATTCGCCGTCTCGTCGTATTGGCGTATCCTGTCCCGTCGAATGAGACGACCCAGATCATCGCGAGAGACTCGTTTCTTGAGGCCATGCGAGACCGCGAACTTTCGCTGAAAGTACGAGAGAGGGAGCCGAAGTCTCTCGATGAAGCTTACCGCACCGCCCTTCGTCTGGAAGCCTACCAGAGAACATCGGAGAGCGACGACCGAAGGATACCTCCGAATCGCGTCAGGGGTACTCAAGAGACTGACGTGAGTACCCAGATCCAGTCTACACTTGACCGGTTTTTGGAGACGCAACGAGACGACCAACGTCGATGGCAACGCGAGATGGAGAGACGGATCGACCAACAGTTCCAGGAACTGCGAGGCCGAGCTCCTACCGACGACGATCTGGGGCGCGACGATCGCCCCGGAAACCGCAGCGTCAGCGACCCACGCCAGGAAGGTTCGAGACGGGGTGTGACCTGCTACAACTGCAACCGAGCGGGTCATATCTCCCGCAATTGTCGACAGCCGCGACGCCCTTCCAATCGCCGGAACGACGACGAGACGACCGGAACAGAAGAGCCATCGAACCCGGTGGCCATGAATCATACGACGCGTTCCAGACTGGCGGACCGCGCTACCAATAACGCCATCTACATCAGAGGAACAATCAACGGACGACCGCAGATGTGCTTGATCGACACTGGATCGGAAGTCAGCCTGATCCCATCTACGAGTGTCGACGGGTTAGAACTACGTTCATGTAATCGTTCTTTGGCTGCTAATGGGTCTGATATTAGGATCCTTGGTGAGGTCCCGGTCCCCATTAAAATTGGGAGAGGTTTTAATATCCCGACCACGTTTCTGGTGTCCGACCAGATTACCGAGCCCATGTTAGGCATGGATTGGCTCAGGCAACACCGCTGTAGATTAGGATTTGGTGTCGGTGCATTATTTGTTGGACGTAGGCGCATTTCTTTAGTGCGAGGTAACGGGTCCACGTGGTGTCGTAGGGTGATGGTTGCGGAGGAGGTTGTAGTGCCTCCTAAGTGCCAGAACGATATTCCAGTGAAAACTGTGTATGGGGACTTGACCACGGTCGCTCCCGCTTGGATAACGGAGGCCCAAGAGGTTAAACCAGAGGTTCATCTTGCCCGTGTAGAGGTAGATGCTAGGATTAAAACCCAGGTGAGAGTAGTAGACTTGGTTAATGAGACCCCGTTTAGTGAGACACTGTTAGCAGATTTGCCGGAAGAGGTATCTTCTGAGACCCAACAACAGGTAACGGAACTCCCAGTTAAGTCTACAGATGTTTCTGTAAGAGATAGTGAGAAAGCGCTTGAGCTTGATAATAGACTTGAGACTGGAGATAGGTTATTTGTGGACCCGCCCATAAGGCGTAAATTATTGCCGCAGAGAAAGTCTGTGGATGGAGATTTGATTAGTTTATCCCCGGCCCTGGTACTGCTTATGGTTTTTCTGAGCGTAATTTTCAGTGGTTCTAAGATAGTGGAAGCCATTCCGATGGTCAATTTAGAGGCTATTTCTGTTGCCCGAGTATTCGTGAAAATTGTTATTGTCGGACACGGGGCCCATTTACGAATCTATTTGTATCCGGGAAAGAAATTTGTGGGATCCTTTTTCGGAAGCGTTGCAAAAGTCTGGGGAAGGTTATGTACAGCCATCAGGAAAGTAGGGATGAGGGACGGGTCAACTGGTCGACCCGATCTATGGACGACCCGCAGCTTTGACCGGGCGGAACCACGCCCGAAGCGGACAGTGCGCCGACCTGCCCGTTATCAAGACTGATTTGCTGAATATGCTGTAAAGGTTTAATACCTGAATTGACAGTGTGTAGGAACTTAGTCCATGTCGGGTGGACATTGTTATTAATGTTTGAAGTTGTCCCGTGGAGACTCTTTTACGTGTTGCCGAGTGGCATATTTCGTCTAGTTCACGTTATCTGGTAACTTGGAATCGATAGAGACAGTTGATGATGAGACATTCTGAGAGATCGTGTTTATTGATCGCTTTTAATGATGTATGATCGGGAACATTTATAGAGACTTATAATTGGCCCGTTGGCCACGCTTTGGTGTAATAGTTTTGTTAAGAGGTCGAGGCACGACCAGAGACTTTATGGACTTGGCCCGTTGGCCGCTTTGGAACAGTTGAGACTTTTTGGCCCGTTGGCCATTTTACGCTTTTGTTATGGCTATTTTTCTGTTGTTGAGCCATGTGGCTCGAGACTGTTTTATTCTGGGAATGAGGACATCCCCAATCGTAGTGGGAGGAGGATGTCGCGAACCTGGGATTTCCTCCCTGAGCCGTCCCCCTGGATTTTCCCCCTCCAGGGCCATGTTCTGCTCTCGGCTTGTGTTTCCTAGGCTCCGCCTCCCGGCTTCTGTTCCTCGGCTTCTGTTCCTCGGCTTCTGTTCCCGGCTTGTGTTCCCTAGGCCCCGCCTCCCGGCTTCTGTTCCCCGGCTTGTGTTCTCCGGCTTGTGTTCCCGGCTTCTGTTTCCGGCTTGTGTTCCCTAGGCTCCGCCTACCGGCTTCTGTTCCCCGGCTTGTGTTCTCCGGCTTGTGTTCCCGGCTTCTGTTCCCGGCTTGTGTTCCCTAGGCTCCGCCTCCCGGCTTGTGTTCCCCGGCTTGTGTTCTCCGGCTTGTGTTCCCTAGGCTCCGCCTCCCGGCTGGGACAAGCTATAAATAGAGGACGAGAGGGAAGATAGTCGGTCAGCCGCAGAGAGTCAGCCTGAGAGAGTCGTTGTGAAGCCAGTTCGAAGCCAGTCGTTGTGAAGTTAGTCGGTCAGTCTGGGGTTCAGTTCCGCAGTGATAATTAGACAGTCGTTGCGTGCTTTCATTACGTGCTGCTATCGTGAAGAGTTAATAAACTATTGAAAAGAACTCTGTGTCTTCAGTATTTCTCGTGGGGAAAAGACGTTCTGTGACTTTGGTTCGAATCGCCGTCGGCAGAAGTGGTGTAAGTCCTTCGAAATACCACGAAGGCCGAACTTACGCTCCCGAGGAGCGACACGCGTGCCTTACCCCAGACCGGCACATCCCGTTTTACGTTACACTATTCTTGCAAACATGATTTTTTCCCGTTTTTTATTTTTTTTTAAACCTAATGTTATCCAATAGTTATGCCTATCAACAGTAAAAGGTTTCAAATTATTTCAGCATTATTTTCGTTAAATCAAACTCATAATGACCTTCTGTGAAGAAGAAAGACTTAGGCCTACTAATAGGCCCTATTCTCCTATATAGACATCAAGAGAAGTCAAAAGATGAATCGAGACGCAAAACGTTTGCTTATGGCGTATTGGATGTAGCCTGCTCATATATTATGACAAAACCTTTGCAACAAGTAATTCATGTGAAGATCAACATTACTGGATCTTGGCAACATCGAAATTGTAATTTAAAACTGATTCTCTTATTTTCTGGACACGGCGTATTGCATGTTGACTACGGGACTGTATACTAGTGTATAGGTTCAGAATCTGCATAACTATCATCTGTGTGTAAACGGAGATTGACAGCACATTAAGGCTTCAGCTGAGAAGTTATTTCTCAAGTGCACACCGTCAAGTGAAACGGAGATCGAAACATCAAATAGTTTGAAGCCAACAACATCCGATTGGAGGACCGAGCTTAATTAAAAAATCCCTCAACATTCACGTGTCCATAAATGAGACTATAGTTGATTAACGGATGGTTCTACCATGCGAAATCTTAAAGTTCATAATCACCAAAATTTTGATTAAAAATAAAATTCTCAGTTTAGTAGAAAAATAAAGGAAAATGACTGCAGTGAACGGTTTGTAACTTGGAAATGTTAAGAAGAAAAGAAAGAAATGCTTGTCATGACTCGTGAAGGATTGTGTTATCTTCCGTCTCAGGTTTAGTGACATGCAAGAGAAATTTGCTGTGAAGCAGAGCTTTTTTAACGTGCAGTTGTACACAAAGTGTGCAGTTCTAAATTTGATTTTTGCAGTTGTAGAAACACTTCTGTGCAGTTAAAAAATAGTTGAAAAAGGTAATTTTCCTCCGATTCGAAGTAGGTTAATTTACCATGGAGGATGGGAAGAGACAGAAGGGATTGTGCAGTTCTAAAAAGTCCTTAAAACAGCCCTGCTGTGAAGCGTTGGTGTTGAGTGTAGACGAGAAGTTCTGTGGTTCAATTCCAATTTATTGTATTGGCTTCAACTATCGAGGATTGCGGATATTAACGGAAGTGCCAGGAGAGTGAAGTAGCGCGTGGGCGGAAAAGCGAGCCAAGGTTTGTGCTTATTGTTGTATCTGATTATACGTAGGTGCTTAGGCTATAATACTATATTAAAATGCTTATAGGAAGAATCTCCACAAGTTTCTAGGACTGGTGTCTCCGATTACGAATATTAAAATGCCTATAGCCTCTACACTACAGGATGAATCTCTCAAAACCACTGTGGACTTGTGTACAACTCAGTACTACAGTAGACTGAATTAGGGCCTACAGGCAGCAGTGCTCTTGTTTGAGACCGGTGGAAACACACTCAGGCCTGGGTTGGGAGCGCCTCTGAGTAGAGATCTTGAAGGGGCGCTATATAAATTTATGTGATTGATTGATTGACTCAACGTGAAAGCCAGAATCTGGTAGCCTGAGTACCTGTAGGAGAATGAGTGGCATATCACTAAAGATGACCTTTTGGTGTCACTCTCGTATATACGGCAGTATCAGTAAGTGAATGGATTTGAAGATTGGGGCGATCAGGGGTTATTCTAAGAAATTTTTAAAACTGCACAAAACGACCTTTTTAGTCGTCCGGACCAAATATTTGATCGTCGAAATCCCGTGAAAATATTACCATTTTAAAATTTTTTCGGCCCCCCAAAAACTGATGGCCCTTTTTTAGTCCTTCGTTCACTATAACACTATGAGTAACTGCACAAAATCTTATTTTCAACTGCACAAATTTCTTTTCCAACTACACACTTTGTGTCCATGCAGCTGCACGTTAAAATAACCCCTGGGGGCGATGTGATAGTATTTGGAGTTACATTTGACAACATAAGATCTTGCATTTGAGGAAGATTGGACGCTACTGATTTGAGTGAAATCGATGTTCCGGAAGAACAACGAATATGGCATTATTTTGTATAGTTAGACCTATCCCAATCAGTCGTTATTAAGCCGAGCATGTATAGGCCTATACCAAATTCTGCGATTTAAACGGAACTAAGCAGCTGATAAGCCAGTTCCTAATTACTATATAGGTCTATAATTATCTAGTCTATATTTCATATAATTTCAAACAGACATACGCAGCAGGATAACATGATATATAGTAGAAACAGATAATAAAAAATTAAAACAGAAAGTTGGACGTGCTTCTTAATTGATTTGAATCGGTTCTATTCAAAACATATTCATTCACCATCAGTTGAGTTGACAAAGCACATCCGGGTACACAGAAGATGAGAAGGAATACAATAGCAGAGAGAAACAATGACGCATAATAATGAATAATGAAGTCTAAGTGATGACAACAATTGCTGTGATGCTGAGCTGCACATGATTTGATGATGACAGCATCAGAGCTTACTTTTCTAATCGTCTGAAGCCATACATCAAGAGCGGATGGTGATGAAGAAGAAGCACATCCAACCGTCACTGCTCCTGGAATAAATCGCCTGTCATTCAAAACAACTTCGGCTGCATCGACTCGAATCACATTCGGCGAAATCCGTTAAATTGTTTTCGTATATCGAGGTAATTAATTTCCTGGTCATCGTTTTTTTTCTCTTATTCTGTTGACGGATGAAAACGAAAGCGAAGAAATAATAATAATTAATAAATTATAGCCATATATATCGCAAAACAAAGCTGCCAACGACAATACTTTTTAACGCCGGATGGCTTTATTGAACTCCAAGCAGAAATTTTATTCAACGCTGGTACCTGGTTGCACTATTCGGATAGCTATCAAGCAACTTCAAACTCTTTGGTTAGTAGCTGATGACTATAATTCATGAAATGTTATAGGGCAGCTGATGCTGACTGGGTCCTCCATTCGGCATTCGTTATTGGTCGTAGAATATACCTAATTAGCCTACGTAGGCCTACAAATGCCCTACAGAAGTTAGTTGGGAGGTTCAACTTCAAGAAATCATTCGGTTCCAGAATAGCACGCATCTGGGCTTTTATGGAGCATATTTCAGATATACCAAAGAACAATGAATTAAACCTGCCGCTGTCCTCTGCTGAACGCTGTTTCTGGGGTTTATATAGTGGAACTCTATTCATTCGTTCATTCATTCAAGAATGTATCCTTCCAGTTTAAGAAGCGCTCCCGACGGTGGGCCTGTTGTTCCCAATCCTTTGTTGTGCTTGATATCATGTTGATAAATCTGCTGACTCACATAATTTAATTTCCCTGCAAATTTCGTCACTGCATCTTTGTAAGCCATGTATGTTACTTTATTATACTATGTAATCATAATTTCTTGTACGTTGTACTTTGATGATGGGATCAATAAACTAAACTTGAAACTTATGTAGGGTAACGTTTTTTATGAATCACATTGTATGTATGTATGTATGTATGTATGTATGTATGTATGTATGTATGTATGTATGTATGTATGTATGCATGCATGCATGCATGCATGTATATGTGTGTATGTATGTATGTATGTATGTATGTATGTATGTATGTGTGTAATATGTATGTATGTATGTATGTATGTATGTATGTATGTATGTATGTATGTATGTATGTATGTATGTATGTATGTATGTATGTATGTATGTATGTATGTATGTATGTATGTATGTATGTATGTATGTATGTATGTATGTATGTATGTATGTATGTATGTATGTATGTATGTATGTATGTATGTATGTATGTATGTATGTATGTATGTATGTATGTATGTATGTATGTATGTATGTATGTATGTATGTATGTATGTATGTATGTATGTATGTATGTATGTATGTATGTATGTATGTATGTATGTATGTATGTATGTATGTATGTGTATGTGTGTTTGTATGTATGTATGTATGTATGTATGTATGTATGTATGTATGTATGTATGTATGTATGTATGTATGTATGTATGTATGTATGTATGTATGTATGTATGTATTTATGTATGTATGTATGTATGTATGTATGTATGTATGTATGTATGTATGTATGTATGTATGTATGTATGTATGTATGTATGTATGTATGTATGTATGTATGTATGTATGTATGTATGTATGCATGCATGCATGCATGCATGTATATGTGTGTATGTATGTATGTATGTATGTATGTATGTATGTATGTGTGTAATATGTATGTATGTATGTATGTATGTATGTATGTATGTATGTATGTATGTATGTATGTATGTATGTATGTATGTATGTATGTATGTATGTATGTATGTATGTATGTATGTATGTATGTATGTATGTATGTATGTATGTATGTATGTATGCATGCATGTATGTATGTGTGTAACTGTGTGTGTATGTATGTATGTATGTATATATGTATGCATGCATGCATGTATGTATGTATGTATGTATGTATGTATGTATGTATGTATGTATGTATGTATGTATGTATGTATGTATGTATGTATGTATGTATGTATGTATGTATGTATGTATGTATGTATGTATGTATGTATGTATGTATGCATGCATGCATGCATGTATATGTGTGTATGTATGTATGTATATATGTATGTATGTATGTATGTAATATGTATGTATGTATGTATGTATGTATGTATGTATGTATGTAATATGTATGTATGTATGTATGTATGTATGTATGTATGTATGTATGTATGTATGTATGTATGTATGTATGTATGTATGTATGTATGTATGTATGTATGTATGTATGTTTGTATGTATGCATGAGATGTCTTATCGACCGCAATCACTCATCTTTAGAAATAACGTCCGATTCTAAGAATGCTGGAAACAATATGTCGTTTGATCGCGTCATCCACTGCAAAAACTTCAGTAATAAAATGTTAATGTTGATACAGTGGGGAAAAACAAAAGCGATATAGAGGACTAGGCGTGAACGCTGTGCTGTAAAACAAATGGGCTTCTATCTGTTTTGCTTTCTGATAGAGGCCTACTCCAAACGTCGACAAAGTACCTCGCCGGACTTCGATAAGTTCGTGGCTTCGGTATAAAGTCGTCAAAAACGTAGGGCCACAGATCCTTTTAAGCATCAATCATTTTCATTGTTTATCCACGCAAATACGTTTAGGGAAAGTGGTGGACAGGTGGGTTTTATTTCTCTGGTGGTCACGTTTGCAAAATGTTGTCGTAGCAGTAGTAGTAGTGGTGGTGGTGGTGGTGGGGGTGGTGGTGGGGTGGTGGTGGTGGTGGTGGTGGTAGTAGTAGTAGTAGCAATAATAGCAATAATAGCAATAATAGCGATGGTAGTACAGCATAGTAGCAATACTAGTAGTAGCAGCAGCAGCACGCTACAGCAGCAGTAGGCCTAGTTGCCCGGGTTGGATGCAAATTAATAACAAAACAAAATAGAAAGGAGACAAAAAATAGGCAATGAAAAACTCATAGATTTAAGCATAAGCCCGCCTTCAGTGGCCGACTGATTTAGAAAAAGAAGCACTATTGAGTCTATTGGACGACAGTAGGCCTACTTTGTTTCAGAGAATCCTGCCAGCAAAAAGTAAGCAAGAAAATGTTTAGGAAATTAACCCATTAACGCCCAACTTTTTTTGGATCTCAAACACAATTTAAGGTGAAATCACATGCCAGAACACGAAAAATGGCTTCAGTTTTGATTGTTTTGCTGCAGTTTTGTCCTAATATGGTTTTGAAATCATGTTCCACTTGTGGAACATTGGGCACTTGCAATACCGATTATTTGTTATATGCCAATTCAACATCGAATGGTATCCGGAGGTATCCGGACATTACCCCACTGCCATTACCCCACTGCCATTACCCCCGACCATTACCCCCGTAGGACATTACCCCCTGCCATTACCCCACTGCCATTACCCCGACCATTACCCCGTAGGACATTACCCCCTGCCATTACCCTCGCCTGTTCACCTTTGGAGCCAGTTTATGTATGTATGCATGTATACATGTATATAATGTATGTATGTATATATGCATGTCATGCATGCATGTGTGTTTGTATGTAGGCCTATGTATGTATGTATGTATGTATGTATGTATGTATGTATGTATGTATGTATGTATGTATGTATGTATGCTGGTATGTATATATGTATGTATGCAAGTATTATGTATATTCGTATGTGTTTATATATGTATTTATGTATTCATACATACATACATGCATACATGTATGTAAGCATAAACATACATTCATAACGTACGTAAGTACATACGTACGTACGTACAAACGCACCTACATTCATAGTTACATACATACCTACATACTTACATCAAAACTTAAAAACATACTTACATACATACATAGGCTACTTACATTCGTCCTTACATACTTACTTACATACATACATACATAGTACATACATACATACATACATACATACATACATACATACATACGCACACTCATACTTACCTGGTACACACCTACATACATGCTGTTATACATACTAACATACAGGTACATGCATACATACACTGGACCTAAATGTAAACAGTCCAGGTATTGCTAGTGCCCAATGTTCTACAAGTGGAACATGTCAGACATTCGGTGTTTATAATAAACCAGTGGTTGTAAATCAATATATGCTGAATAGAGAGCGTTCATAAAACAGGAAACATCAAATTAAAACAAATCTTACAGTTGTGGCTAGCTTACCTCTTTTTTCCTGCGATTGAAACAAACGGCAATGTATAATTGAACGTTTACATACTTACAAACTCTGAGAAAACACTTATTTATCGCTCAACTTGGTAAACCATAGATGAAATTATAAACACCAACATAGACCAACAATTATATGTAGCATGCAAGAACAAAAAACAAAGTACAGGTCGTGGCCACCACTTTTAGTGTAATGTTCCACAAGTGGAACATTAGGCACTAATGGGTTAATTTATGTTTCAGTTATTAAATTTTATTTAGAATCACACCACTTAGATAGCAATTAGCATTAGCATTATTTGCATCCCTAGTGCAATTGTATTTCTACCACCTGCATCTATACTACCTGCATCTATCCTTGCGCCTCTTTCGCCGCCGGCAGTTGCATCAATTGCACGTGTGTCAACTGTTCATCTGAAGTCTTGCTATATTCCTCTGGTCATAGAGAAGTTTAAAAAAGTTAATAGCGCAGCAGTGACTATAATTGTCATTGCGATTTAATTCAATTCACCCATTGATTGTCTTCTGGTCTTGTAATACAATAATTATTATTTTATATTTTATTCAGAATGGAAAGTGTTTCTGAATTTATTGTTGGAACTTGCCAGATTCACCCTAAATTAGAGGCTGATGTCTTTGATGCTATGCAATTTGATATTCCGTATCCAAATGAAATAATTACGCATACTCTTCAATGTGGCAGCTCTGTTGAATTCTACATTAAACCCATAAATAAAATCACCGATGATTTGGATTTTATAAAATATACCGCTGGTGGCCTGATCTTCACAGAAGACATTCCTGTTTTACCAGATGATTTTCGTGTTTTAAGTGAAACAATTGGCTGCTTGAAGATTGTCCCATACCCTGACTACCCTGGATTTGTCAAGTTTCAAGATTTTCAGGTATTAAAATATAATTGGCGCTGCAAACGATTTGAATTTCAACAGACGAACGGCGTAATGCATGGAATAATACGTGGAACACTTGAAGAATTCTTAAATTTTACTGATATTACTGATAATGAGGCAAACGAAACGGTTGGTCCATCGGTTAGGCTCATAGTAGAAGGAAAAGAGCTTTATGATACAGTTTTATGCTGCTGGTGTCCAGAGTGGCCAAAAGAAGCCAAACATTGGCCTTTTCGACGAAGAAATTACGGGTGGCCAACGATTGCGGACATCCGTCAGACTGTAAAGTATGGTTGTCATATTGTATTTGCAAAGCATCCCCTCTGCAGAAATGATGAACGCCAGTGGAGGTTGTCTTTTTCCGCAGCAGAGTTGCATTTACTTCAGCGATGGACTCCAGTTCAACAGATTGTCTACCATTTGCTCAGATTCTTTGCCAAGAGCGAACTGATCGAGAAAGACTGTGCAAAGGAGGATGAGGTTCTTTCAACATACCATTTTAAAACACTGATGTTGTGGTCCTGTGAAGAGTTATCATCTGAATGGTGGAATTCCTTGTCTGTTATTGAAATATGTTGCTGCTTGCTACGAAAGCTCTCAGAATGGCTGAAGAACGGATATTGTCCAAACTACTTTATGCCTCAGGCAAATTTGTTGCATAAAAACATGAACCAGACAGTCGTTGATGAAACAATGAGGCGATTGGACGAATTTGTCCATTTAAATATTCTTAACGGTTGGTTTGCTGTGAAGTACGTACTGCCAGTCATAAATAGTTTCTGCACTGCTCTTCATAGGCCTACCCCGGAGACTATAACAGACTTAGGCAATTGGGCGCTGGATATCTGCCAATTCATGAATACCATGAAAGTTATTATATTTGACTGGCAGTTTTCACTCGGATTCTGGTTTTGCACTGTGCGCCTGCTCCGAAGAGTTATGGTAGTAAGCGGATATACATTTCGCAGACAAATGCGTCTTATTTGCAGTTTCAAGAATTTCCCTTGTAGGCCTAACACTTTTGATCGGCCGTCCTCTCTATGGACAGAAGAGATCTCATCAAGGTTTCCACAGTTTGGAAAAGTGTTATACATTTTACATTCGGCAATTGCATTAGGTTTTAACAAAACTACATTCGATAGCGATATTTTCACGGAATTAATCAGAGAAGTGTCATGGGAGCGGAAATTCGTAAGTTCGAAATATCATAACTTTCCAAAACCCAGTAAAACAAGCCTCGACAGAGGTGTCGTCCTTTTCCTCAAAGCTCAAGATCTCTTGGAAAATTTGACTGGGTTGAATAGCCCTCAAGAATTTAAATTGATATCCGAATTGTCACTAGAGCTTCTTAGAGATGCATTATGCTGTGGTAATTTTAAGTCCAGCGCTTACAGGGACGCGGCTTTCGTCTACATGGCTGCACTTTATTTTTTGGAATCGGATTATGAAACTGTCATAGGTCTCTGCTCTGTAGTTGTCAGCAATCAACTACCTGATGCAGAGAAAGAGGAACTGAAAGATGAGATGGAAGAAGGCGAAGATGGGTCGGCGAGAGAAACACTGAACGCTGGATGTTTCTTTTTTGTTGACGACGTTGTCAGAGTTCTTGGATTTTATCTTCTTCTCAGACGGTTTCAACACAAGTTTCAGTACAACAGAAGACGGTATTTTCTTGATCTGCGTCTTACACCAGAAGTGTTTGCTCAGTATTTAATAATATCATCAAATGAGAGAAAACATCGGCGTTTTGGACCTGATTACTATTTCCAAAGGCCAACCTTTCTGCTGGATGAAATTTTAATGACCATTTCAAATTTTAGATATGCAACATCGAAGAAGACAAGTGTCTACCAAAGAACGGATCCACTTAACAAGATTGAAGTGGCTTACAAACGCTCGTTGCCAAATGTCGATGGCATCATTAATTTGCTCATGGAGTATTCCTTAGAAGAATTGACATCCTTCTACAATGCAATCTGCAAGGACTTTAATATCCATTGCAATGCTGCGGTTTGTTACCGCGCTGCTCATCTATACAGTCGACGTAAATATCCGGAGGTTTTACATTTGTGTGAAAAGATTCTAAATGAACCAGTTCTAGAGGGGAACTTAGAGGAAATGGTATTTACGAATGTAACAATGATGCCGCCGCTCGACTCCTATTTTGACACAGACATCCAATGTTTGCTCGGGTTTCACACACTTGTCTCCTATATTATGTCGTCTCTGAATGATGATTGGTGCCAACTTGCAGGCACAACTGTGTCGAAGTTCCAAAAATACTTTGCCCGAGAAATCTGCGTTGATAAAAATTCGCTTTCGGCAATTCTTTTGGAAAGTTACTCTTTGAAATCCGCTTACTTTCTTGGAGGGCATTTTGTAGCAAGATATTTGAAACTGAGATGTCTGAACGACCATAACAATTCAAAATCAGAAATAATGTTCGAATTTAAAAAGCTGAAAAGTCATCTTCCATTTGAGCACATCATACATCACTTCATTCAACAAAAACTCGGACGACTTTAGAAATTTACTAATGTAAGAGACTTTGCGTAAAAAAATAATAGTTAAGTGCATTTGGCTACACGGGGAAACCAATATGCTTATGCAAATTACCTTTGTGAAGATATTGTAGCCTATAAACTGTTGATTACTAGCTACACCTGAGAGCAAGAATCGCATGCTTCAGGAAATTTGATTTTCTAGCTATTAGTTACTTTCCATCTTTCTTAAATATACAGATGGGGATGCTGGACCTTGTGAATGCAGGATGAGAAAAAGAATTCATGCAGTAGGACTGATCGGGATTTGATTTGAAGATCGGAGAGTTTTGAAAAATACGGAAAAAATTATATACATACGACTCTGTCACGTGCGAAAGCATCGTCAAAGCCATTAGTCAAGTAAGTCAAGTAGGCCTAAGTCATAATTTGCTTCACTGACAGACTTTAGGCATGCTTAACGATACCTGTTGTGAAATTTCCAAAGGAATGCTTTGTTTGATGACGAAGTTGACGAATTCGACGATTTGCTTATTGGAACATGGATTCAAGGACACCCGAGAACAGTTCAAGGTCGCCCGAGTGCGCCTAGAATGTCGAACACATTAAATGAATTGGATGTTGCTTATTTTGATCATAAAATCTATCTCAACCATCTCTCAGTCTTTGTCTATACGTGCCTATATCTGCGCCGATGTCTGTCTGTCTGTCTGTGTCTGTCTGTTTGCCTGCGTCAATTGCAATGTCTATTTTTGCCTTATACGGCCAACATGTACGACGTTGTACGTCCGTGTGTTTTTCAGATATGCCACCCTGTCTCGGTTTGTGTATCTCGCTTTATCACTCCATGTTTTCATCTCTTTATTTATCCATCTTTATCATCGCTCTTCTTATGTGGTTCAGCAATACATTCCTGTCCCAGGTCGTTCCCTCTTATTTGCGTATCAGACTCACAGTATAAATAAGTTTGATTGGTATACAAATTGTATACCATACATGTATATTGTATAATACAATATACATGCATGGCAGACCAACGTGTCTGTCTGATTGTCTGTCTCTATTACGTTTTGTCTGTCATAAAGCTATGCGAATGAACCTCTGACGCCCTTTTGATTTCTAATAATAGTAGGGCCTATAATAATCAAACGCACTTCCTAGTAACCTTATCTTTCGCTGTAAACTTTAACTTTTTTATAAATTTCAAGGATTATATTCGTTATTTAACACTTTTATCGATTAGCTTATTTTTGCCAGACCCTTTACGTAGTCAATGATCAATCATGCTTATTATCTACATTGCGTAAATTAGAGTAATGGCTTATTAGTATTGCTCTTATTAGCAATGATTGTTGTACTGATTACTAAGCTGCACAGTATGAGATGCTAAAGACATGATACTACATTGAACACTAATATATCCGAATACTTATTAGCACCGAATTATAATTAGATACACTTAATAATGAATATGTAGGCCTAGTTGCATTACCCGATCAGCCAATCAGTTTTGTTGACGAGAGATTCATCCGTTGCTTCAAGAAATCCGGATGTCTGAAGATCGTGGTGCCATTCCATCAGACACTTCTTCTTAACCAAGTGGAGATCGCAGTCTTTCGACTTCTCGAAGGCGTACACTTAAAGTACAGAAAGAAAAACAGTTCAATAGATTTTTGAGCAACTGAGCTTAGAAGAGTTTGTCATCGTCATTATTGTGTTCAAGCAATATAGATACGGAGTACACGCGTACGACTTTATGACCTCAAGATCAATGATTCGAAAAAAGATTTGTAGCTCGCTATGAACTTGCCTTTTCTAACCTGTTACCTTGGAAGCATCAAGAAGGACTCAGCAGGGCCGTGTTTAAGATTCTTTGAGTGCCGGTATAAAGTGTCACCGCAAGGGCATAGAGTCGTTCGAGCAGCTGTTGGTTTGCCAAAAGCTACGGCCATGTAGAGATTTGGCCTATAGCCACAAAACTTGCGGCTCAGTGGCATTCGGTGCACCGCACCGAATGGACTATGTTAAACAGGTTGTTAGAATATTGTTGACTGTCAGTTTCGGCCGACAAAATAATGCAATTGAGCTGTCCCTTCACAACAGGGCTGTCTGCACTCTAATGGTGGCCGGGCATATGGCAATAGTTTCCAGCAAAATGACGGGACAGGGCGCAGAAGGCGTCTGAGCAAAAATGTAGGTAGGCCTAAGGGTCTAGAAAGGTCTGTCTGATACCGTTCCCAAAAACATTTATGTAGAAGCTGAATCCTAAATTGTGCATTCTAGTATAGAAACATTCAAATTTCACTGATAAAATTTTAATTTTGATCTTCATTATCAATCACGAGCATCTCATAACTGTAGTCTATGGTCAACATATTCTTGTTTCTATAGACAATGTACCAAACTTTATCCCACTATAATATTTTAAGAAATTCGTATCAAACTCACACCATGCTTGCAGTGACAAAAACAAATGAAATGCGTTAAAATCAAATGCCTCTCCAGTGTAGGCCTAACGCCTGGAAGGACTATATAAATTAAGAAAAAGATTTTATATTAGAACCTATATCAATCCAAATGTCTCAAAGGGATCTTGATTCACTGTCCAATATTCGCTTCTTATTAAATTTTGATTACATTTTGAATTTCTAAAAAGCTTAGAAACTTTTGATATTAATTTTATTAACATAATTATGGGAGCCTAAATCAACCGGAATTCAGACTTTGACAATGGCTGTTTACATACATACATACATACATACATACATACATACATACATACATACATACATACATACATACATACATACATACATACATACATACATACATACATACATACATACATACATACATACATACATACATACATACAAGTCATACATACATACATGCATGCATACATAGTTACATACATACATACATAGGCTACATACATACACACATGCATACATGCATACATACATACATACATACATACATACATACATACATACATACATACATACATACATACATACATACATGCATGCATACATAGTTACATACATACATACATACATAGGCTACATACATACACACATGCATACATACATACATACATACATACATACATACATACATACATACATACATACATACATACATGCATGCATGCATACATTGTTACATACATACATACATAGGCCACATACACACATGCATACATACATACATACATACATACATACATACATACATACATACATACATACATACATACATACATACATACATACATACATACATACATACATACATACATACATACATACATACATACATACATACATATACATGTAATTGGAAGTAATCTAAACGTTCAGTCCAATATTATAGGCCTACACATCAACTTATGAGATTGGTGCTGTTATAGCCACAATTCAGCCAAAAATATTTTGACTGAATGTAATTAGTAATTTCTATAGCGCCGCTCACAGCCGAGGCCATTCAGTAGCGCTCCCAGTGCGATAACCTCTAGAGGAAAAAGGTCTTGAGAAGAGAGAGAGTGATGTAGAAAGTGATCCAGAAAGTAGAGTCCCACGCAGAGTGGAGGGAAGAGAATTCCATAGGGAGGACCCAAATCGCCCAATGATGGTAAAAGATCGAGTTTGAGCAATAGTGGTCCGAACTCGTGAAACAAACAACTCAGCCCTGTCCAGAGAAAGGAGAGGTCGATGAGAAGATGCAGAAAGAGGAGAACGAATGAGGTCACTGATATATTTCGGTGCAAGACCCAGTTTGGATTTGAGTACCAGAGAAAGGACTTTACATGTATATAATTGTATGCGGTCAGAGAGAGGAAGTCAATGTAGTTGGTTGTAAGGATGTCGTGGTTGAAAGGTAGACAGATCTGCGAATGGCCTTGAGACGACGGAGGTGAAAGTAAGAGGAGCCTGTAAGGTTGGTTACATGTATTGAGAATGTCAGTAAGCAGTAAAAAGTGATACATATAGGTCACGAACAGAAGTTGAAAATTCAAATTGAGGAAAGGTCTCAGATAGTGAGTACCGCAGCTTAACTAGTCACAGCTGTTTGAGTAGATGATGGAGCAGTCTCAGTTGAAGACAGTTCTGATCATAGGCGTACGAGGCGGGGGTGCAGAGGGGCAATTCCCCCCCCCCACTTTCGGGCAAGTCTGGTTGGTTTTTCGGGCAAAGACAGACCGAATGACTAAAAAAAAGGTCATCAACTTTCGGGCAAGTCCGATTTTTCGGGCAAAGACAGACCGAATGACTAAAAAAAAGATCGTCAACTTTTTTGTACGGTTTGACGGATATATTTTTCGGGCAGAAGTTCAATCTTTGCCCCCCCCCCCCCCCCACTGCTGAAATCTTCCGTACGCCTATGGTTCTGATCCTCCTAAATATGAATTGATCTCAAACAAATTTTTAAGCTTCAATGCAGATTCATTGTACAATAGATAAACTAATTGATCATTTATTATACGGACTAACAATACCAAGTGAGTTACTATGTACATTAGGCTTTGTTGAGACAATAGTAATATTGGCTCAAGATGAATGGGGTTTAGAGTAATCTCCATAACAAGCCAGGCAAAGGTTCAAGATCGCTTATTGCAAATGACCTGGCTGAGTCAATGCAAACATGGTCCACGCTTTTGCTCAATCATCCTTTATGGCCCTTTCGTATAGGATGGCAATACGCGAATACATTATGTGTACTGTTCTTTCAATGTTAAAATGTTAAATTATGGTTGCGCACAAGCGAACTTTGTGCTTGACGTGTCCTTTTATTTATAGTGCATCAAACAGCAAACACCAAAGACAAAAGGAAACGAACTATTATAATTAGCATCATTCCAAGTAATGGTATATATTAGTAGTGTCACTGTTGTACTATGAATAAATTAAAGCTTTTCTTGTTGAACGCCTTTTTCTTTTTTTCTTCATTCAATCGGAAAAATACAACATGGTTGTTAATTCTACACTTGTAAAGATTTCATGTAGGAAATGTTATTGGCAAACACGGTAGCCAAATGGATCGAAAATTCAAAAATAACCTGAATTGGTACAATTTTGAATATACAATTGTACAGGTTCAGGCATTTGCCTGAGACTGCCTCTGTAGTGTACCTTAGGCAAATCATTCACTTTGTTCTTGTAAGCGGCAATTGTGAATTTTCGGTCACTGTACATTGCTCAAAATAATAATAAAGAGATATTTAAATCCAGAAGGCAACGATATGACCTTCGAACATTTTCTAACAAACTAGGCTATGCCTCATATCCATCACAATTTAATGCAAAGAGCGGCAAAAAACGCTGCATTCGACTGTTTTCTAAGAGCGGTATCTCCATCATAAAAATTGTCATATAAGATATTCAGGTCCTCAAAGCAATCGCCTTTACTCAGGTGCAACTTACTTTTACACCTTATTTTAATATACCTCAGAAATCCAACAGGACAAACTTGAAGAATGAACTCATGCATAAGTAACCTTTGATGCAATTCATGCTTCTTAATGCGCTTAATATAATTTGTGTGGAGAGTCAGAAATCCAAAAATAACCTGAATTCCCTCATCGAATATGTTTATATAATGACGATTTATAAAAATGCAAAGAATTTCATCTGAGAAAGCAGCTTCAAACGTATTCAAACCAACGGTTGCTTCTAATCTTCTGAATAATGACAGCGCCTCTTCGCATATCTTCAGCGCTTGTCGGTAATCTCGTAGACAAGTATAGCAGAAATTCGCATAGTATGCCGCGCTGATAAAGTAGGACGGATTGTGATGATTACTATCGATTGCAGATATCAAAGTTTGACATAGAGCTTCCATGGCTTCTTTTGTCCAATTGCCTCCATCTATTCGACGATAGCAACACACCCGCTGTCTGTGCTCACCGCTTGTTCCGTTCAAAACCTTGTCCATGGTGCACAAAAAAGAGTCTAGCGATGAAATGCAAACATAATATGAGTTATCGCTTGTCAGATTTTTGTCGTAACTGAGCTTAAAATAATTTAGAGCATCGGATTCGTATGTTTGTCTTCCTTCACCGAACTTCGCTTCAGATGAATACATATCTGATGCCATAAGATGATGCAATTGTATTGCTCTGAATAAATGTTCAACTTCATGACTCAGCAAAGGACTTGATGATAATTTTTCCACAACATATCTTCCACAATTTTGATCCAGTGCGTTAGTGAAAAATCTTCTGTTTAATGCCAGTTGAGCGAGCAATAACGCCTTATCACTAACCAGAACCCGAAACACTTTGCCACGATATATCATTGGCTGGAGAGCAATGGCTTTTGTAAATAGTTGGAGTGTGTCATGCAACAGCGAAACTTCGTTGCTTACATCAAAATCACCATGTAAGAAGTCAAGCATGTTGTACCCTCGGATAAAATAATTTGGACAATTTTTATCAATTACCCATTGAATCATCTGCAACAGCAACTCCTCAATGGCTGCCTCAATTCGATCTTCATTCCAAAAATCAGAAGATTTTTCTTCGCAAGCCCACAGCATCAGAGTTTTGAAGTAGTATGTGCATAGAAATGTCTTATTCTCACCTCCACATTTTGCAACGACATCAGATTTAAGAAGTCGAAGTATGTGGTAAACATACTTTTGGACTTCACTCCAACTACTCAGCAATATTAACTCTGCTTGGGAAAAAGAAAACCTCCAACTAGTTTCATCATTAGGATTGCTCTTATGTGACTTTGGGACAAGATGACATCCACCTGCGACAATTTTCTCAATTAAATCTTTGGTCGGCAAGTGGCTACTTCGTTTACGTATAATCCACTCAGCGGCCTCTGGTGGCCAGTGAGGACATAAAATGGAAAAAACCAAGTCAGTCGTCATTTCTGAAAAGGCTTTTAGATTTGGTCTGTACTTCAATGCTGCGTTGAATATGTCACTGACCTCAGTCCACGTTACCAGACAACTTCTTATTGCTGGTCCGTGGAGAGATTTTCGACTAAGAATGATGCATTCCGTTTTTTCTTCACGTCGCCTCAATAAGCGAGCAAATCCCAAATGACAATTAGTAGTGTCAATGGTTAGCATTTCTCCATAAAAGTTCCTCGGAATGTCCTGGCCTTTCGTTGAAGCGATAACGGAGCGATCAAAGATCATGTGGTCAACATCAGTTAAATTCAACATCGCGTATTCGAGTGGCTGCTCGTAGAAGCTACCACAGAAGAACATGGCATAGTCGCAGGTGCGAGGAAGAATATGATTGCGAAAGTCTTCAAAATCTTCATCGTACTGTAGATCCATATTTTCGCCTACTGGTGTAACCTACAGTTGGAATTGAAGTAGGGCCTATAGCTACTCGATAGAGAAAATTCCTGTGTACGACAACGCGCAGTTCAATGTTGCCTATGTGATATTATACTGACTAGGGAATCTTATTAATCTCAGTATGCACGATTAAGGAAGAAACCAAACAACCGCTGCCTGTCGTTTTTGTACGTCCTATGTACGTGTCAAATATAATTATGGGTCGGTAATAATTATATAATTATTATTAGTTTTTTTAGCAGTTCCAGGACTGTTCAAAGTAGGGCACAGGCAGACAACGTACTGGTGAAGCTGCATTGGTGCGGATGATGGACGTCTTGTTGTGCACTGTTCGGTCTTAGAATAGGCAGGCTGATGTCATTGCCCAATGCTATGCAATCGTATAATTATCTAGTAGTGCAGTGATTTTTAACCGGGATTGCGAAAAACCCAAGGGTTCCGCGGGCGTTGGCCAGGGGTTCCGCGGCAGTTTGGTAGAAATTTGAGTGCACTGGCTGAAATCCTAAAAGAATCGTCAATGAGTAGATTCTTTCCCAGCCTTCGGTCATTCCTCCTTTAAAAACATTAGGCTATTACGTAAATGTATTGTTGTTTTCTATTGGCCAGGGATGAAAGTGAGCCGAGTAGGTCCGGGTCTGCGACCAGGCATCGAATTTCGAGGCCTGCTGTTGCCGGTTCTCAGCAGGGTCGCAGACAACTTTTCTAAACCACTTTCAGCCCTGCTATTGGCTAATTATGTCATTCAATACTTGTTTTTCAGAAGACATGCATCAAATGGAGATCTACACTTCTACAGCCTTAGACCCTATATAATAGATTGCCTACGTTTCCAACTGTCTCGTCAGACAAAGCGTTTTTATAATTGGTTTTAAACTATTTGGACGCTCGCTTAGACTAAACAGAATGTTGCTAGCAGGCTAGCATTCGGCCAACAGTACTGTCTGAATCCGGTTTGGTTATGCTAGTTCCACTTTTCATTTTGAAGAGCCTAACTGCGTTTTAGCCAAACCACATCAAAGAAACTCATCTAAGCTTTCTACCGCTGACCGTTTTGAAGGCGATCGCTGAGTTCCGGTCCATTGCACGCCCACTTCTCAATGACCGGAACCGGAAATAGACCGATGCTTCTCCATGTCTTGATCACGTGATTCTTGACCTCCTTCCGCAGAAGTTCGATTTCAGATTGCATGTAGCGCACAGCTTTCGAATTTCGGCCAATCTCTACAACCGTAAAATATGAGCATTTATATTTACTCAAAAAATATGTTAAGCCTTTAAGGTGATTTGGGAGACGGCTACAAAGGCATCGTAGGGCGGCCATGTAGGCCTAATGGCTCTGGACGCCGTGGTCGAATATTTCAATCAATCAATCAATCAATCAAAATTTATATAGCGCCCCTTCAAGGTACCTACTCAGAGGCGCTCTCGGCCGAGATCAAGCGAAAAAAACAATCTTCAACAGTTTGTGAAATTGAGAACAGCTTGGGAGGTGTCGCATGACTTGCGAGTAGGCCTAGGATAGGCCTATAGCCGCGTATGTGACGTGTCACATTTTCGAGGACTGTGTAGGCCTAGGTCTAGATAATTTCATAATTTCATGTAACAACAAAATGGCTGTTTGGATCTCATTGGTGGTGTGGTGCTGGAGGTTGGAACCCCCTTATTGGGCCCTTAATCTAGCAATACCCATTGATATCATTAATATTTCATTAATATTTCTGTGTATTAGAAATTCCCAGTAGGCCTACTTTTTCAAGTTCTGCGACTGCCTTTCTCTAGTTCTCCAACTTGCGCCAATCTCTCTCGGGCGTTGGGTTCTGTGTAGCCTACATCTAGCAAACACTGATTATTTCTTCGGCTCAAGTTTTTATATAGGGCCTATAAGTTCGACGTTGATCTAATGCTCATCCTTTCAACAGCTTATAAATTATTATCACTCGCTGACTGCTGCTGAGGGTACACACATGTTTCGTGCCACTGTAGGCCTATATCGCCTTTGCCGTCACCATAAAGTTTACTTTATTATTATCTTTTAATTATAGTGCCATAGATCTTAAGCAGATATACCTCTAACAGTTTGTTAGTATGAAGCAACAGCCGACGATTACGGTGAATATCTGATAATATCAGATATTCATTTTATTAAAAAGGCTCAAAGTCAACGTGCCTGGTACCAGCGTTCGGAGGCTGCAATCTAGGCCTAACCTATGCGTGGCTCACGTAAAACAGAATATTTTATTAGGTGCATGCACGGACTGTTAACCCCCCCCCCCCCGAATGTCTCTGCTCCTTTTGCTTTTGAACGTTTGCCATATTCTGTCTGACTTTAGGCCCAATTTTGCATTTTTAATTGCCTGTTTTTAGGCCTATATCTCTGTCATTTTGACAAACTCTTCAGCTGTCTACGTGCGTGTATGTGTCTATCGGTCTCTTTTTATAATTCAGTATTAATTCCCTGCATGAAAGCTCAGCGTGTGTTTATGTTAACCATTCACCGACCGATGGTATAGAATTTCCCACGCGATTCACTACACTTTGGTCGGTAAAAGGTTAATTTGAACCGCTTTCTAACATGTAGACAGACGTCAACTGATATTTCAGCCAGAGATTACATGCTTTACACTTCTAATAATTTATATTAAATAACATACATCATAATGAATCAGCATGGGCGGAGTTTATCAGAGGCTAGGTGGGCTAAACCCTCCAAGAAGGCCCAAATTCATCTCTTTTACCTTGAAAATTGTATCCTTTTTCTGGGTTAGCACCCCCAATAAGGCCCAGACTCGGGGTTAGCCCCTCCCTCACGAACGGAAACCAAACTCCGCCCATGTGAATCAGGTTCTATATTCCGATTGGCAACTCGGCATAAGAATGGTGGGATCTGTTACTGGGCGCGGTGGTGTAGTGGTGGGTTCGGTGCCTTGAAGCCGGAGTGTTCCAAATCCAAATCCACCTCAAGTCGCCGCGAAGGGACCTTGAGCAAGCCCTTCACTCATTGTTTCTCGTGCGTTTCGGAGTGAAACTTCGATACAGTGTCCGAGCTGTAGTCGGGAGCGCTTCTGAGTAGCCTAGAGAGCTCAAAGAGGCGCTATAGCAAATGCGAGAAATAAATAAGTAAACGTCGTTCAGCATCATATAAATCACTTATTAGGCGGCAATTTAGGCCTAAATCTCTGCTCAGTTTTTGCATTCTTATATTCAGCAAGCAGAATCATCTGCTATACTGTACACTGTACAGTGTACACATAGCAATAAACAAGACTTTGAAATTTGGTATCTTAGACACCGGACAAAGAAACACGCATGCTTTGTTAACATTTTTATTATTTGTCAGAAAATGAAGCCGAATGCACAGTCAGTTGGGCGCGGTGGTGTAGTAGTGGCGTCGTTGCCTTGGAGCCGGAAGGTTCGAGGTTCGAATCCACCTCGCCGCGTAAGGACCTTGGGCAAGTCCTTCACTCACAATTGCTCAGCGCTTCGGCGTGAAACCCCGATGCAGTGTCCGCTCTGCATTCGGGAGTGCCTCTCGGTAGAAGAGCTTGAAGAGGCGCTATAACAAGTGCATATACAAACAAACATACAAACAAATAGCATGACATTGAAGACACGCATGCACTCACCGGCAATACGTCACCCAGAACTGACTGTCCTGGAGAATTTCCAGCGGAATTTCGTGGTGGAAAAATGAACTTCCATCGAGTGAAATTATCCGCGCTCCTTCTTCCAGCAAAGTCACGCTCGTGTTCAGATGGTCCGAACAGACGGCAAGGATGTTCATCGCAGATGATTCTACCTCGTCATCATCGGTGCTGTTGCCAGGGCAACTGATGACGTCATCAGTTGATGATGCTGATGCTGAAATAAAGCGTGGGAAATTAAAGCCAACTCTACTATAGTTTGTTCGTATGTTTGTATGTGTACTTGTTATAGGCTTATAGCGCCCCTTCAAACTATCTTTGCTCAGAGGCGCTCCCGAATAAAGCGTAGAAAATGAAAAACGACTGCTAGGCCTAGGCCTACTATTATAGTAGAACCTATTATAGTGCTACCTTAGTGAGATAAGCATCATCACTTCACTGCATGCATGTGGTTCGATGGTTCGGATCCTAATTAAGCATCCGCGCGTGACCTGTTTGTGTTTTAATTGCGTTATCATTAAAAATTAAGCTAAATTTAGGCTACTTTGTCAGATAACTAGTTCTGTATGCCGTTTATATAGCGCCCGTATATTTAGTTGATTAAACTTTGAATGCTGTGATGCTTATAAATGATCATCAGTAGAATAATTATTACCGTAGGCTACCTTTCGCTCTCGTCGAAGTCAACGCGTTATGAGCGTTTTTTATTATTAGGCCTACTATTATAGTAGAACTTATTATAGTGCTACCTTAGTGAGATAAGCATCATCACTTCACTGCATGCATGTGGTAGGCTTTTGATTCCAACAACCAATTTAAAATTATGTCCGCAATACTTTGTTTTGGGTTTATCACGATTAGGCTACATCATAGGCTATTTTTATTACAGGAATATTTAAGAAATAATGGTCAAGACAACGCGTTCTTAGAAATCGTAACGAAAATGAACACGTCAGACTCTATAGGCCTACTCACAAACAAAAGGCATTATACTCATCATCGTGATCAGGAATGCCACTTGAAACATGAACTTCATCGTTATCATCCTCCTTCTCCTCTGCATCCTCTGCTCATTCACCGACTCAACAACCTGAGCTCAGTGAGCTGAACCAAGGGCTCCTTTATTTTATCTAGACCTCCTTGGCTGAACCGAACACCACGGACTTTGATATTTTATCCACTTCTAAAGCAGGCTCTTATCCACACATCTATACTACCACTACATATCACTTTCAATTTAACCTCACCCCATAATATATATTATATACATATATGGACAGATATATTTATATAATATTATGTCTAATTGTCTATATATACACACACATATGTATAAGTGAATATATATATAGGCCTATATATATAAGTGAATATATATATAGGCCTATATATATATATATAGGCCTATATATATATTCACTTATACATATGTGTGTGTATATATATAGGCCTATATGAGTGTGTGTGTGTGTGTGTGTGTGTGTGTGTGTGTGTGTGTGTGTGTGTGTGTGTGTGTGTGTGCTGCGCTGAAGCTTAGCCTATATCTGGCATAATTTTAGTGCTGCTTTCGACTCAATAAAATCTGCGATCTAAAGATTTGCTACTTAGCCTATTATAGGCGTGTAGCCTAATGTAGCTTTGATGCCACTGCCACACCCACCGAACCGCACGTACCATGTTGACACGCACACAAATAGGCCTACATGGGCAGTGTTTTTAGTCTATTTAGCGTTTTAGTGACCTAGCTATATAGGGCCTACAATAGTCTGAAAGATGAGAAGCGTCAGTAGGCCTATTAGAGCCGCTGCATTTTTATTTTGTTTAATTAGGCCTATTATTTAGAGACTGCATGCGGAATTCAGAATGCCGATAGCCTAGGCCTATATGTTAGGTGTTCTTTTCTAAGTCCTCAGGAGATAACTTTAGGTGCTTTATTATAGGCCTAGTTTCAAGTGCATTAGGCCTACATTAGCATTCACATCATTGCATTTGCAGCCTCTAAGGGACAGAGCCGAAGATAAGATGCACCTTGTGCATAGATAGGTGCACGCGCCTCGGCGTGTCAACACCGACCTAGCACGCGACTATTATTTTCTTGATTTAAAAATACATTAATTGATTAGTTTTCAAATATTGCATTGACACAGTTATCTTGCGCTTGAAGGATAAATTCTTGAATGAATGAATGAATGAATGAATGAATGAATGAATGAATGAATGAATGAATATAGGCCTAGTTCAAATTATTTGAACCAAATCTCTGTCTGACTCTCTTAATATGACCAATTTCTCCATCCGTGTCTGCCTATCTGCTTATCTGACTGTCTGTTTTCGTCCCTCCGCCCCTCCCTTCCTCTCTACATGGGCTTCCTGTTCAGTACACTGAGAACAAGATAAAATTTAAATCGTGTGTCTGCTTACTTGCTAACTACTATGGTATCGGTTTTCTAGTTACACGATTCATAATCTTTGCACGCCATTTGTGTGTAAAGACTTGAAATAAGAAGGGAAGCTAACGGCATTTTAGTAGGTTTTCTAGAAATACGATGTTTTGGCAAGTGCAATCTAATACTTCCACAAAACGTTGAAATTATGAATTTCCTAAGTAATTTGCATCGTGTTGATATGTTTCTGAAGTTGGTTTAAAGATTTGAATCGTGCTCGTATGTGTTTGTGAGTGTAATTGAAACTACCGCTGAGCTGTCGTGGTCGGTTATTTTGTGGGGAATGTAAAACCGTAACTCTCGACTTTTCTTGTTGATAAATAAGAAAAAACCGTTTTACTTGGTCTTCGGGATTACGCCGTTGTTATTTATATTCGATATTAGAGAACGGAAGGGTTTTAAAAGACATTAGTTATGAATAAAGGAAGTGCTCGTTACAATGTCCATCTGTTCTGTATTATCTGTTCTTTTCTCCCCGTAAAATAGTTGTTTTCTTTAAATGTTGCATCTCATATTACGGTATATTTTGCGCTATGGATACTTGAAGTTTCAAAACTTGTGAACAACGTGGCTACTCCAGATTTGGATAGAACAATTGTATCGTATCTATAAATTTATGAAGCGCCTATCACAATGCACACCACTCAGAGATGCTTCCAGGGTAAGGGACCCAGAGAAAGAAAGTAGTTTTGAGACAGCAAAAGATGTGATTTGGGTACCAGTTAATAATTAAAAAAGAAGGTGTCAATGGAGAGAGCTGATTCCAAAGTGTAGGGCCAAAATGAAATAAAACTTGAGCAAAAGCTCAAGTTTTGGCAGACCATGCTGGTGGAACAAGGTCATGTCTGCCACGTGAGTGTAGTGGATGAAGCAAAGATGCTAAAGTTGCCAGGTGGATGAGATCATAAAAACACTTGGGCCAGAGTAGGACCAATAAATTAAAGTAAAAACCTTGATCGGGAAATGATCAGTGAGATGGCACCAGTGAAGACGATCAAACATGAAAGAAGACACTGAAGAGGAAATTGAGCAAACAAGTCTTGCAACTGCATTTAGAATGAACTGGAGGGCAAGGAGAGATGAACAATGTGTTGTGTACACTGGAAGGATTACTAAAATGTTTATTAGAATTACTATTAAAAGGTGATGCTTCTGCAGTGGAAGGCACGCAATGCATGCATGCAGAACGAAATTTTTTCTTCTGTGGTGAAGTACTAGGTCTTTGTATCTGCGTATAAAATTTTTAGGTCTATGATAAAATGTAGTGGCGACACTTTTTCTTGCAATTTTTTTCAATGACTTACATCAAGAATTTGTTATGCTGTTAGCGGTGTTAGCCATATATCAAGAACCATCTTATATGTTATTGTTTTCTGTATGTGATTTAATTTGGGATCTATTTCTACAGCCATCTTATATGAGACTGTTTTGTTATAACAACATAACAGTGTGGTGTATTAAAATATTTTCGTTCTTTGCCATTTTAGATAGTGGTGTGACGTGCTTTTGGTGTCGCAAAGCAGCAGCAAGCAGCTAATTCACGTGAGAAGCATTCCGAGAACTATATCCGAAATCCATTACACGACCAGCAGCAATGTCGGACGTCAAGAAAGACACGTTGATCATCAATTACTTGCCGCAGACCCTGGCGGACGAAGACTTTGAGTCGATGTTCGCAAGCGTGGGAGAGCTGAGAGCGTGTAAAATCGTCCGAGACCGCGGAAGCGGTTACAGCTTTGGATTCGGTTTTGTGGAGTACGTCAACGACACGGACGCGGCGAAGGCGATCGAGCTTCTGAACGGAACCCAGCTGCAGAACAAGGTCATCAAGGTCGCGTACTCGCGCAAGGGCGAGAAGATAAAGGGCGCGACGCTGCACGTGCGCAACCTTCCGAAGACGTGCTCGGAGAAGGAGTTGGAGACGCTCTTCTCCGTCTACGGCACCATCATCCAGTGTCGCATTCTGACGGACCGAGACACGGGGGAGTCGAGAGGCGTTGGGTTCGTCCTGTACCACACCCGAGATCAGGCGGAGGCGGCGATGACGGCTCTTCACGGCACGATGCCACCCGGCTGTGCGGCTGCTCTCAACGTCAGCTTCGCCCAGGACAAGAACCGACCTCCCGGGGAGCTCCAGCAGACGTTCTCGGGCTATGGTGATGCCGTGATTGATGCGTACGATCCGTACGAAGCGGTCGTCGGTGGGTACGGTGGCTACAGCTTCCCTCCTTTTGGGGCGGGTCTGGCAAGTCGAGTTCCCCGGCTGGGGGTTCCGAGGGGGAGGGGAAGAGGTGTTCCACGAGGCCGGGGAAGGGGCGGACCGATGAGAAATCTAATGTCCGCGGTTCGGCATCGCTATAACCCGATGATTGCTGAGGGAGCCTACGGAGAATCGTCCACCTCTCTCGTGGCGAATTCTTCCGCGGCCGAGCAGGGATACGTTATCTACGCGTACAATATCGGAGCGCAAACCACACAGGAAGAACTGTCCGATCTGTTTTCACTGTACGGGACTGTCACGAAAGTAGACGTCATCTGGGACTACCTGAAACACATGGGCAAAGGATACGGATTTGTTACGATGCCCGATTACGAGGAGGCGGCGTACGCGATCCAGTGCCTGAATGGTTACAATTACGCTGGGAAGCCACTTCAAGTCTCTTTTAAGACCCCGAAAGCATAGGCGTTTCGTCTAAAACAGAGGAGAATGGACTGTACAGAAATTATTTGTTGAATGTTCTGAAATGTTCATTCGCATGCTGGGATGTGGATTTTGAGAATGCTCGTAGTTCATATATGTACACGGAACTTCGCAAATTGAACATTCAAGTTTGACTTATTTCGTTCGACGTATTGCACCATAATTGAAAAAAATTACTTTAATTTTCATTGTTTATTCATTCGGTTTAAGAAATAAAAGATCATTTTTGAAGTTACGGATTTTTACAAGCTGATGGCCTTCTGCCATACTTGTACTTCTAAATATTATTAAACTGTATTTTAACAGACCTAGCAAGTATCAACCTTATCCCTTAAAAACTTGTTGAATATAAACCTTTGAGAATATGAGTATTTAATATTAAAGCAAAGAATGTTTAAGTATGTGTGATATATCTTTTGACATCTTACATCTAAAAGGCTTTAAAACAAATTGGTTTTTATTGTCTTTAATGCACACTTTATAATTATTATTATTATTATAATGGTATTCCTGGAAGCCATATGTATCGCTGTCTTGTACAAGTGTGTTGCTTAACATGGTTGCAGTCTGAGGAAAAATTAAATATGGAATTCAAAATTAAAATATGTAATTCAATTTTTAAATGTTATGTTATAGCGATGAATGGTTCAAGGAAACCTTGGTGACACATTGTTCATATTAATTATACTATGCTTTTTTAATATACTAGCACTGGTTTAATCATAAGTTATATAATTATATTACTTGGTAATGGGTTAAATTTCTTTTTGATGGTACTGTGTAAAAATAAGTGTGCATTAACTAATTTGTTCCTTATGCTGTCATGCAATAAACCTGTATTAAATGTGTGCAGATTTCATGAGTAACAGCTTGGGAACCTTATTAATTCCAAGATTAATTCCTGTACAAGACAGATCTGTGACCAAAAAAATCTGGCTACAGTTCAGGGCTTTTTTAACGTGCAGTTGCACACAAAATGTGCAGTTGTAAATGAATTTGTGCAGTTGTAGAGGCACTTCTGTACAGTTAAAACTAGCAAAAAACGGTCATTGTCCTCCGATCGGAAGTAATTTACCATGGAGGATGGGAAGGAAAAGGGGTTACAAGTGCAGTTCTAAAATTTCTTAAAAACAGCCCTGCTACAGTTTCTCAGGCCATTTAAACAGCACATTGCAAAATCCATCTGCATTTAGTGTTTATAATATCCCTTCCTGCATTCTTAGGCCATATATAAGTCTAGTGAATGGTGCAGGTGTGCTTGTTTGCATTTGTTTTAATTTTAAAAACTGCTGTCCTAGCCAAAACTTTCCAGTCTTGCCCATGTTTGTTATGTATACTGCCCCATGTAGTGTAACGTTATTTCATTCTTTGTCTCACGCATTGCATACAACTTACTCTTGAACTGTATTCCTTTCTCACCATCTCTTTGTTCCACGTTGGGGCACAGTGGTGTAGTGGTGGCGTCATTGCCTTGGAGCCGGAAGGTTCGAATCCGCCTCGCCGCGTAAGGACCTTGGGCAAGTTCTTCATTCACAATTGCTCAGCACTTCGGCGTGAAACTCGGATGCAGTGTCCGCTATGTTGTGGGTATCAGGTGACATACAGCAAGGTACTTTTAAATATATATATATCTATAAAAACAAGTGCATATTTATTTTGATCACAAAACAACAGGTGCAGAAATGCAGCTGCATTTGAACTACAGGTTCAGAATAAGTGCTGAATGCATTCTTAGCATAATAACATCATTCTGAAAGTGCATTCATTTTGACTTGCACATTTACAGCCTGTGTAGACTTTGTATGGCAGAGCTTGTGTGCCATCATGATTGAGAACTATAGCCTGTTCTATTGAAGTCAAGTTCATAAAACTATTGCAGTACAGAGTGGGATAGAATGTTTTGGGCAACTTTCCATAGTCTTTTGGACAACTTTAAATACGCTTGACTGTCAGGGCTTAAAGTGTGGCAGGACGGTCATGGACGGTGTCCTGGCACTTATTTTCAAATCTATTTAGCCGTCCTGCCACTTATTTGGCCAGCACACCTTTTGGAAAGGTATGGGGCGTCCATGACTCCATGCACTTCTTTTTTTTACACTTTTAGCACTTGACAGTTCAATGCATCACTTTGTGGGAAGTGCTTGAAATTCATTAATTCATTAAATTAATTCATTTAAGAGGTTTTTATTGTGCCTCTTGAAGAGAATCTACTCAGAAGCGTGCCCAACCCAACCCCGGCTAAAGAGAACAGTCTTGAAGAGTAGAATAGAACGTGGTCTTTAGGGCTCTAGGCATTAAGACGTGCAGCCCATTCCAGATTGCAGGGCCAGCAGCCGGAATGCCACCTATCCAATCAATTTTAAATGGTGCTATATAAATATCGTACAATGTAAATGTTTTGTTACCTTACATTACACCAAGTAAACATTGAACACTGAACAGATGAGGAAATTGTACTTCTTGACAAGTTGAGGAATATTTTTTTGCTTTGTGCGATATATCCAAATGTTTCATATCAGTTCTATTCTATTCTATTTTTGGATTTATAAAGCGCCTCTCACAGCACAAACTAATCAGAGGCGCTCCCAGTGCAAAGAACTCCTGGAAAAAGAAAAGTCTTGAGACATCTGGCAGAAAAAGTAAAGCCTCCAGATAAAATTTGAGCACGAATAATAGTAGGAAGGCCATTCCACAGAAAAGGGCAGACAGAGGCAAAGGCGCGGTGTTGGGCTGTGGCAGTCCGAGATCGTGGAACAAGAAGATCATGACGATCTAAACAGCGGAGAGGACGACCAACGGTAGCTGAGAAAGGCTTCCTAATGAGATCACAAAGGTAGCAAGGCGCTAGACCCAAAAACATCTTATAGGTGAGAAAAAGAATTTTATATTGAATCCGGGCAGTCAGAGGAAGCCAGTGAAGGTGTTCAGTCATGAAAGCCGAAATGTGAGAGAAACGAGGGAGGCGAGCAATCAAGCGAGCAGATGCATTAAGTACCGATTGGAGAGGAGCAAGGCGGAGTTTAGGTAGCCCAATGAGTAATGAGTTACAGTAGTCAATGCGGGAACAGATGAAGGCATGGACCATAAATGAAAAAATCGACGAAGAGAGAGATCGCCGAATGGCACGTAAACGACGTAGATGATAGAAGCTGGACCGAGAAATATTAGCAATATGTGTAGAGAATAAAAAACATAGATCGTTAGTTTATGCTTATCGATTTCCATTACCTTAAATCAGTTAAAAGTTGTTCTTAATACAGAGACTGCATTTGCTTCTGAACGTTTTCCTCCTGATTAAGAAATGAGTCGTATGAAAAAGTATGATGGAAATACTTTTTATGTTTATTCATACTTAAGTATTGACACTGATCCGGCCAAATACATATATTGACATTCTCATCTTGTTCCTTGAATTTGTGCCAAAGGATGGTTATGAGAAACTTGGTGCACACTGTTCAATGTTCATTGAATAAAGCAGTTACAATTATAGTTTGATAGTCATTCTCACCTACTTTATTATCATTATTATTTATCATTATTATTATGGTAATTTAAATATAGCACTCCTTCAAGATTATCTGCTCAGATGTGCTTGCAGACCAACCATGGTTGTACAGTAGTCTTGAGGCTAGAGAAGAACATGGCAGAGTGGCCCAGAAGTGTTAAGTGCAGTGCTAATAGTTTGCTCTCTCCGACTGGCCCTGTGACTTTCCAGGTCACAGGGCCAGTCGGAGAGAGCATTGCACTTCAGTTAATATTGACGCAATCACTTGTGACTTGTGTTTTCTGATAAGTGCTGTGAAAATCATTGCATTGGGTTTGTGAATCTGCATTTATAAAGTACTTGGTGGTGAAACAAATGATAGAATTCATTGATCAACATTAAATAATAAAGCAAAATTTTCAGAACTAGCATACAGTGAAAAAAATAGAAATTTACCAGTATGCAAAAGCCACAAAATGAAAGGAACCAGGATTGTTAACAGATTTTAATGCACCATCCATTTTGTTATGTTTACTAAATGAAAATGATGGGATCCTGTTTAAGGCAAGTCACGTCTGTCATTGGCACTACCGTGCTTTGTAGTGTAGATGAACTTGCCTGGGATAACAAATAAGCTTCTTGATTTTGCTGAGAATATACCGGTAGTTATAATCAAGTGTCTTTAAAAATCTAACTTGCATCTTTACAAACAAACTTCTGCTACTCACCCTAGGCCGATTTAACATTTCTAGGCAGGGCCGGATTAAGCAATGTGGGGGCCCTGTTCTGGAAATTTTTGTGGGGGCCTTGTCCGGAAAATTTTTGCGGAAATTTTTTTTTAGTCGGGGAAAAAATGTTTGTCGGGAAAATCATACCATTACATCCGCCAAAAAAGTTGATGACCTTTTTTTAGTCATATTACCAAAATTTTCATCTGGCGAAATTGACTTTGCGGAAAATAGTCGTTTCGTTGAAATTTCCCTTTAAAAAAATTTTTCGGCATTTTGTGGGGGCCCCCCTAAAGTGTGGAAAGTGTGGGGGCCCCTGTTCGGCCGAACATGTTGAACATGCCTAAATCCGGCCCTGTTTCTAGGACTCTTCATATGTATCAATATAATTCTAGAACTCTTAGTGTATCAATAACAATGACTTTTGAAGCTGTCCTTAAGTTCTGTCATTATCAGGCTTCTATGTTTGAATGCCTTGCAAGCATGAGAACATTTTGTCCCTGGTTTGTGTTCCACAAAACAACCGTCTATACCAGTCATTAGGACACTGTCCCTGGCATGCACGAGGACACTGTCCTTGGTTGGCATAATATCATATCTTTTGTTCAAGTGTGAATTGTGTGCAAGCCATGTCCTTGGATGACATCCCAGTTACTGGACAGTTCCTCTCTTGGGTTATATCCCAAGTTTTTGCGCTGGAGAAACATGTGAATCTCATGAAAGGTCGGTCGATGTGCCTCCTCGTGGTTCCAACACTCCATCATCAGGTCGAAGATCTCTCGTGGACACGGCGACGGTCTGTCCAGATACGACTGGTGACCGTCGTTCTGAAAGTGGTGCCTCGCGTTCTCGATCACCTCCTTGTCGGTGAGTCCGGCGAACGGAAATTCCCGACCGAACGTCAGAATTTCCCACAGAGTGACGGCAAATGCCCAGATGTCGCTTTTGCAGCTGAATTTAATCTGAAACAGATTTGTTTTGAATTCTTTATTTACAGGATGCAATGTGTGTAGCAATGTTTGTGTATATGAAAGCAACGCTTTTCCTGACTGACACTGTAAATGGTTCCTCATCAGTTGAAAATGCTCTGTTTTAGCATTAGCCATTCATTTTTTAAATTTTGTATGTGCACTTGTTATAACGCCCCTTCAAGCTCTCTATTTAAAGGCGCTCCCAACTACCCACTTCAGACACTCGGAGCTTCACACCGAAGCGATGAGCAACTGCAGGTGGATTTGCCCAGGGTCCCAATGCAGCGATTTAAGGTGGATTCGAACCTGCAACCCTCCGGCTGCAAGGCAACGAACATACCCACTACACCACCGCACCCCAAAATGGTCATGGGCTTGAGAATCTGAGTTTCTCACCATTATAATCGACTCCCAGGCCATCCATCGTATCGGCAGAAGCGTCCCTCCTTCACCCTTGTAATACTCTACGCTGTACATCGACCGACTGCGACCCAAGTCAGAGATTTTTATCGTGTACTGACTGCCGACGAGACAGTTCCTTGTTGCAAGGTCACGATGAACGACGTTGTGTGTCTCCAGAAACTTCATTCCTGACGCAACCTGGGTTGCCATGTAGACCAGACAACCGTAGCTGAAACAGATGACATAAGAAATTCTAAGCCATTAGTCATCCAAGCCACAATCCATTCGAATTCCAGCTGGTAGAAATTTGCAGTTGGAAACTGAATAAGCGAGGGCAGTGACCAAGGAATGCACCAGAGCATGGGCATGAATGGAACAGTGAAGGAAATTGCCCCCCAGATGCTCCCCTCCTGGTGCTGTTTGATTTATCAATCACTCAGTTGTGAGTTATTTTTGTGACCAACTAGCCAAATAATCACAAATTAAACATAGTAATTATTTATTAACAAGAGAAAGGCCACAAAGGTAATAGAATATTACTTAAGAAAGTGCTTTTAATGTAGCTTGAAATAAAAAATTCTGCTGCGAAGACATTCAAACGTACATGTATATATCGGCGCAGCAGAATATTTACTATTCCAGTGCGAAAGAAAAGCACGGAGGCAGGTTTGCATGAAGGATGGGCTTAATCTGATGCCTTAATGTGACACAGAGAAGTCTGGAGTTCAATTCCTGTGCCTGTGTAGATAAGAAATTTGTTACTGATAGGCAAATTGCAATGTGTGTTGTCTGTTGTCTTCGGTTCAGTATCTTCTAGTGTCATGTATTCACTTGTGTTGCTACGTAAACTCATCAGCCGGTGAAAAGATTGTCTTCTGAAATACCCTTGTCAACTGCTTAGATAAAGTGTGTTTCAGTAATAAACAAATTAAGTGTAGACTGTGTGAAAAGGAATCTAAGTAACTCACCTGAGTGCAAAGTGACTATCTGCTTGGTCAGCATTCAACAAGAACTGGTGAAGATCGCCGAGACTCGAGTATTCTACGACCACCGCTACTGGTTCCTCGCTCGTACAGATGCCAAGAACCTGGACTATGTTTGGATCTTGCAACCTCATCATCGTTCGGACTTCGTTGAAAAATTCAGCCCTAAACTCAGAAACAGGACACAACAGTTTTGTGATGCAGAGTTCTCTTCAAATTTTTTACCATAATGTTGGGTGTAGTGATGCAGTGGGTATGTGGTTGCAGGTTCGAATCTACTTCAAAGCCGCCTCGTAGGGACCTTGAGCAAGTCCTTCACTCGCAATTGCTCATGCGCTTCGGCGTGTAACTCCGATTCAGTGTCCATGCTGTAGTCGAGAGCGCTTCTGAAGAGAAATCTTGAACGGTGCTATAACAATTGCCAATACATACACAATCCAATTTGCGGAAAGCAATTTTTAGGGACCCAGTATCGTATTGTACCTATGGATTTCTAAAGTACAACGTAATCAGCCCACAAGAAAAGTAAAGTCTTAAGACCTAGGGCAGAGATAAAAAGCAACACCTAGAGATTCAAAATAGCCTTCTCTTTCAGTCAGTGTTTCCATTTTATAAGGTTTCCACCCACATAAATTTTCTGAAAACCCGAGTCTTTGGGACTAGGGTAAAGAATTGCTTTGGAACTCTACCGACTATATTTCTACAAGAAACTTACAATTTCATCATAAATCCCCACTCCAAACCAAAAAATATTTTCAGGTTATACCTGAACAATTACATTTTAAAGAGCAATTGCCTGGTAGTGTTCCGAGCATCTTCATGGCTGACATACCTTGTTTGCTCTGAGGCATGTCTGTCGAGTAGCTTAAGGGCAACGACATGCGATGCAGCGTAGGCGGATGGACTGGCTTCTCTCGTGTGAACATCCGGCTTCACTTCGTACAGATGAATCTATCAGGTTAGAGAAAAACTGTAGGGCAACTGTTATAAGTTTAATTATTAGTAGTAGTATTTTTAATTATTAATGGTTAACTGGCTCTTGCGTGAGCATAAGAGCAAATACCAAAAAACTCGGGATTTGAAGGTGGGTACTGCAAAACCAACTGAAATTCATAAGTGAAGAGTTGTACAGTTCAATTCTGCTCTGCATCCAACTTGGACGGCCTATTCCTCCATCTTAGGCTAAACAGAAATTCATAATCAAACAGAAATTAGGCTTCGCTAACCTCACCAAACGTTCCATAGCCCAAGTTCTCCAGAAATACCAATCTCTCTTTTGGAAACTCAAGATTATGTGAAAGTCTTTCCCCCGAAGAAGGACTGCTGCCCCTCCTCCGATCCCCGCTCCCCGAACCCAGATTGTCTGGCAGAGCATTGGCGACTTGGAGTGTTGCCCCATGGACGGTTGGTGGTGATAAGCAGCTTCCTGAAGGCCACACCCCGGGCGAAGGTGTCCGGCAGCGACAGACAGCAGGCGGTGGCTTCTGCTGCTGTAGACTGTCGATCGTGGCAGTGGAGCTCTGCTGCTTCAGCTGAGATGCGATGTATTCAGAGATGATGGACCCTACAAAACAAACATGGCAAATGATTTCAATGTGACTAATAGCTGTGCCATCTCTTAGATGGTTGTTGCCACTTTAGAAACATAGACATGTCCTCAACAGACTTTTGAAAGACACCAAACAAATGTTCAGACACACACCCACACACACACGTACATAATACAGTACACACATATATGTACCTACATTAAAACCCATGAACCGAAAAAGATTAATATGTCTATATGCATTTTATCTGCATGTATAACATGTATATATAGAGGTTCAAAGTGTGCTATAAAGATTGCACTACTTCTTGCATTACTTACTTACTTAATTAATTACTTTTTGTAATTACTTTTTAAAATAAATTTTCATTTGATTTCAGATCAAAAAGAGCAAGCTGCATAACACTTAAAGACTTTTGACAGAAATAATCTCCAAAAACTTCTACTACCCTGAGAGAGAAACACCTGAAACATTTACACTGAAAGCTGTACGTCACATAAATGCAAGCCATGCAAAAATTATATTATACCCGGTAATTTAATTTGCTAGGTGCAAATGTTACACGTGTAGAGAAGGGCATTGATTAGATAATAATAATCTATATCGTCATAATAATCTTTATCGTCGTAACAATCTTTATCGTCACAATAATCTTTATCGTCATAATAATCTTTACCGTCATAATAATCTTTATCGTCATAATAATCCTTACCGCCATAATAATCTTTATCGTCATAATAATCCTTACCGTCATAATAATCTTTACCGTCGTAATAATCTTTACCATCGTAATAATCTTTACCGTCGTAATAATCTTTACCGTCGTAATAATCTTTACCGTCGTAATAATCTTTACCGTCGTAATAATCTTTATCGTCATAATAATCTTTATCACCGCACCCGAATCTCTTGGATCCGACGTGTCAATCTTCGCTGATGATCTTGGCGATGGCTTGGCTGACTTTCCGATCGTTTTCTTCCGCGTTGCCTCTGCCTCCGACTCCTCAACTCCCGCATCCTTTGGATTGACAACAACATTGTACATCAATCCGTTCGACAGTTTCCCATTTGGTAAGGTCGGCGTAAGGTCACTCATGTTGAAGCTGACGTGATCCACGGCAAACATACTCTTTGACGGACTGCTGTTGCGACTGAACTTATAGCGCCGGTATTGGCAGATGACTACAAGGCTGATGACCATGATGAGGAAGATGAACGCGGCCAAGGCACCGATGATGATGCCAACGTACGTGTCGTCAAGGCGACGATGAGATTTAGTTTCGGCTGCGGAGGATGCTAACACAGCATCTTCATCATCTGAAAAAGGAAAAGTACTTTTCTATAAAAATCAATGCGGGTATATCTTCTAATAAATTTTAGAGACTTCATGGTCATATTCTGATGAAGATATCTAAAGCATGTATAATAATCAATGGCAGCGGCGCCGCCGGGATTTTTTTTCTGTACGCACAACTTGCACAAAAGGATTTTTTCTGTACGCACAACTTGCACAAAAATATGAAGCTATCAGTGATCGATACGAGCTTATATATAGGCCTATATATTATACATGTATGTATATGCCGTATACTGGCAATTATAAAATTTCCATAGATTCAATAGAATTTCATCGCTTATAATATTTCACGCTTTAATTTACAATTTGTTATTTTTTATAGCCTTTCAGCGCTGTACGCACTTGCGTAAGTGCGTACGCCTAGCGGCGCCCCTGATCAATGGACCCCAAATAGCAACCACTATTACTGTTCAGTGAAGCAAAAGAGTGGCAAGGCAAGACCGAAAGGACATAGCGTCCTGCTAACAGTATCACTTAATTTTCTTTAGCAGATTTCAGAGAGCATTATATATTATACCACTTGCGGGGCCCAGTGGTGTAGGAGTATGTTCAGTGCCAGGGAGCTTCGGTGCTGCATCCCATGCGTGCAAGCCCGAGATATCTAAATCTCTGAATGTTAACTCCCAGCCAGGGGCTTGAACCTCAGTTCGTTGTATCCAACAGACAAATGCCACTCTCGCTACCCGGTGTAGCTAACTAGGCCAGCATTACTTGGCAAGTGGAAATAATCAAGCACATCGAATGAGTTGTTATTGACCACCTCCTCCTCCTCTCTCAAATGTCGCATCAGCCTGATCTTGAAATCTGACTGTATCGGAGTCTTGCGATCGACTCTGATTGAATCGACCGAAGTTGGACGGCAAGACGGTCAAGTTGGACGTCACAGGCGGAATTTCAGTTGCAAAAGGAAACAAAGTAGCCTCTAAAACAGCAGAGCATAATGCTGTAATAAGTGTGATATCGCTTAGGCTGAAAAATGAAATAAAGTAGGCTGCATGTATTACGGTTGAATATCAGTTGAAAGAGCAAACAAAGTGTTTATTATTTTATAACGTAATCTGATTTAAGCTGGAAAATAAAACAAGCCGGCTCTAAGAACTGGGTGAATGACAAGCCAAACAGCCTTGCCTTAAGTAGTTCAAAACAAACCATTCAACCTCTCTGCCAGTGCCGCAATAATGGAGTCTATGCCAAAACATGCAAAGCAACAAAACTCAAACACATCCTCCGCAGTCTGGCAAAGATTTGCAGCCTGAGAAAGGAATGTACAAATAAATATAACGAAGCACACAGTGCCAAAGAAAGTGGCACTATTATGCTTTGTTCAGTTTATCTGGCAACAAAGGAATAAAAAAGGATTCAGGTTCCGACAGGTCCACTCAACCCCTTCAAGGATCCTATAGATCCATCAATTCATTTGTCTCAGATATCTTCGATTTTTTTCTTCCGAACAATGAGTGAACCAGAGTCACAATTCTGCCATTTTGTATCCTTCTAAATTCTGCTCTTTAACCTATTCCATCAGGACTTGGTTATCTCGTTTCTTTTTCATTCATTCACTCGTTCATTTGCATAGGTCAATCAGGTTAAGCTTAGCCACCTGCTGCCGAAGTACAGCCACATGAATCTGGCATTTACATGGCTTTAGGCAGAGATGGTTTGATGCCGGTCTGTTCATCTCTTCTCTCCTTTTTTTGGTCATTTCAAATTCAAGACCTGCGTTCTGCCCCCCAGCTGATGTCACCTTACTCGTCAATTAGAGTCGACAGAAGCTGTAGGGAACAGCTATGCTGGTGGTTTGTATGGCCGTATGTCTTCAATCAGTCAAGCTATGTACATTATACACTAAGTCCATGTATTTATATAATACATTCAGGTTAGATAATTCTGTGTCTATCATGTACATAATGCCCCATTACCAAGGCCGTAGCTCGGGGGTGTTTTGGGTGTTTGAACACCCCCCGAAATGAAAAATGTGAAAAATAATATAACGCATTTACTAGCACATGATGTAAAAACTATAAAATAAAACCATGAAAACACGTCCCGAAATGAAAAATGTAAAAAAATAGAATGCATTCACTAGCACATAATAAATAAAACATGAAATTAGGCGAAAAATGGTAAGAAAGTCGTTTCCGATGACTAAAAAAGTAAAAAAGGTCGTCAGAAATTTTGACGACTAAAAAGGGTCGAAACACCCCCCCGAATTCAAATCCTGGCTACGGCCTTGTCCATTACTCATAATTTTATTCTCATAACCCAGTTATCATCTTCTATTACACGTCCACTGCAAGAACCTAGAATTCCCACTGCAGGTCTCCTGTCAAAAACAACTGTGAAAACAGACACAAGAGACATGTGCAAGAGACACAAGAAAATTATAGTTACCTCCGAAGAATCTTATTTCGCTAATCATTATCCACCTGGCGTCAAAAAATAGAACCAGCTTCACAAAACGTCCGCATCTGTTCGGTATCGGGATAAAGACATGTCTCGCGGCCTCCATCGCTACGTCTTTCAGATGATCGTAGACTACAGGTTCCGAAGTGTAATGTTTACCACCGATACTAAAGTAAACCAGCGCTCTACAGAAGATGCTGATCTCTTTTGAAAAGACGTTATTTGCGACGATGTGGACGGCCGAAAAGTTTCGCGTCTGGTCAAACTTGAAGACTATCTCGACCGGTTCAGTGGATGGCGTGTCGTTGCGCCACGCAACCCATTCGTAACCTTTCTTCCCGATGTTCTGCAAATCGAGTCGGAAATTTGTGTTTCCCTCTTCAAGGTCTGTCAGCTGGCCGAGGCCTTCTGAGAGGTAGCCAGAAGACACCATGCCGTCGTATGTGAAGTCGTAGAAGTCCATTTCGGTTCCGCGTCTGTCGCCTTGGCGCATGTTGTATGAGACAATGCCATCTGTACAGAAAGTAATAGGAACAGTGTGATTTGGGAGCGCCTCTGAGTAGTTTCCTTGAAGAGGCGCTATATAAATAAATAAATACTTGAATGAATAAATGAATGAATGATTTAAAATAGACATGTATGTCATGTCAATCACCGACGTCGCTGCGCGACGGTTGGTCGCATGCATGGACTACAGCTCTCCACTGCCTCCTATCGCGTGCAGCAGCGAGAAGATTGGATCCGGAAAGACGGGACCAAGCAAGAATGTTGTCAATCCAGCTAATACGCGGTCTACCCTTGCGTCGACAACCTTCCACGTGACCCAGCATAATGGCTTTTTCCACGCAATCCTGGGGAATCCTGATGATATGACCGAAATAGGAGAGTTTGCGAGCCTTGATGGAACCCAAGAGCTCTGGTGAAGTTCCGGCAAGCCGATAAACCTGCTCTGTGGTAAGTTTGAGCGTCCAAGAAATGCGCAAAAGCTTACGGGTACATTTGTTCTCGAAACTCTGTATCTGTTTTTCCTCCGCCTTTTTAAGCACCCATGATTCGCAACCATAGGTTGCAACTGACCAGACCAAGGATTTCATCAAACGAAGCTTGGTTTGAGTACTAATGGACTTATTTTTCCAGACCTTCGTAAGCTTCACCATGACCGCCATACCCATGGCCAGCCTGGACTTAATATCGACTGAGCACTTTGCATCGCTTGAGATTTTGCTGCCTAGATATGTGAAGTTATCCACTTGTTTTAGTTCACTGTCCGCGACAAAAATCCTGAGGATCCTATCGGTATTGGTCATAACCTTCGTCTTTGAAACATTTATCTTTAAACCGTACTCCTTGGCAGCGGATTCGACACGATTGACGAGCTCCTGGAGTTCCTCTGGTGATGTAGCGATCAAGAGTATGTCATCCGCGTATCTAAGATTACTGATGGTCCTACCTCCAATTCTGAAGCCCCCTCTGAACCCGTCAAGCGCCTTGCGCATTACATGTTCCGCCATGATGTTAAATAGGCAAGGCGAGATGTTACAACCTTGCCGAACGCCTTTCTTAACGCGGAACCAGTTAGAGGTGATATTATCTGTCCTAACAGCTGCTCGTTGCTGTTTGTATAGGTTCATCAATAGTTGGACAAGTTGTGGGGGAAACCCCATGTCCAGCATAGACAACCACAGATGACCGTGTTGCACCATGTCGAACGCTTTCGTAAAATCTATGAAGCAAAAGTAGAGATTCTGACTTCTCTCATTTGCCTTTTCTATGATGATCCGGAGGTTCGTAATCTGATCGCGAGTGCCTCGATTGGGTCTGAAACCGGCCTGCTCAGGAGCCAGTTCATTGTCAAGTTTAGTTTGAATGCGCTCCAGGATGACCCTTAGGAGAATTTTGCTGGCGTGCGAAACTAGCGCTATGGTCCTGTAGTTCTCGCAACAGAGCGGATCCCCCTTTTTCGGTAAAGGGATAAAAACTGATTGCGTCCAATCGTCGGGCCAGACTCCCGATATCCATACATCAGTACAAATCTTATGTAGCATGGTAAGAGTCATATCACCACCAAATCTGAGAAGCTCGGTGGCGACTCCGTCCGGTCCCGAGGCTTTGTGCAAAGAGGCTTTAAGCAAAGCGCGTTTGATTTCTTCTCGCAGTGGAGGCGGTTCTCTTTCCGTAATTTCGAACGTTATCTCGTCTTCATTGCCTGTGTAAAGTCCTTCACAATATTCCTTCCAACGTTCATTAACCTTCACCGGATCAACTAACTTCTTTCCAGAGACGTCCTTGATAGCTATTTTACGCGCCTGAAACGGTCTAGTGAGACATGTATAATTAATTGCATATAACCGTAGCATGTGATGCACTCAAATTTCTACTTTTCGTGAGGTAACTGAGGTATCCAGAAGAATTTCTAAAAAAATTGAACCGTACATTCATTAAGGAATAAAATCAAATTATGCGTTGACTTTAATTTCCAAACAAATACTTGAGTGGAATCTTATCATGATTTACAACAGCTAATCTAGAGGACATTGGTTAACAGAGTTAGCACTATTTGAAAATAGTCAGTATGTAAAACTATATAAATACATATGGTTATATACACTGTGTCCCAATAAATCGGGCACCCTTTTTATAATGTGAATAAAACTGGTAAATATTCATCGATTGTCAAAATTTCAAAACTGGTTTTATCCTGAAATAATTATCTACAAATTGGTAATTTATGAACGACCCTCACTAAAAATTACGTCGCAATGACATGGTTAATTTACATAATTATTTGATTTTTTAAAGAAAAAGTTGTGTTTGGTACTTAACATTTGAATTCTCTGATGCAAATGACGTAATTGCGACGTCAATCTTCAAGCCAGAAACTTCATAATATGAAATATGAAATATTATTTGAATCATTTTAAGATAATTATCTAAGGATAAAAACAGTTTTGAAATTTTGAAAATCGATTACGATGTACCTGTTTTATTTACATTATAAAAAGGGTGCCCGATTTATTGGGACACAGTATATACATATAATCTGTGCATACACAGGAACAACTGGAACATACATATATATATATTATATATATATATATTATACGCAAATATATATAATTACAAATCTATATACCGGTAATTATATATCACTGTGTTATATAATATATATATATATATATATACAGCAAATTCACAAGCAATATATACATATTGCTGTGCTATCTATATGATAATATATATATATATATATATATATATATATAACACAGCAAATTCGCATGCAATACAGGCAAGTAGGTGCTATCAAAAGCCTAAGTACTCCTTGAACGCTGGAGCTTAACTGCCTCTGGGGCATCATCAAAACCGGGTTGGCTGGGTATCCATCATTGTGTGGAGGCGGTTTAATCTGGGATTGCCAGGTCAAATCAGCCCATTAAATCCATCAATTCATCATTTATGGAACAATAATGGCTCCTCTGTTCCGAAGCCAGATACCTGTACTAAAATATAAATCTATTACACAGTGCTAAGAAACTGCAGAAGAATACGAATAAGAAGCCAAAGTGGAAGCAAGCTAACCTTAAGTGGAGGCCATGACCAAGTAGTAAGTACCGTCTTCACTTGCAGTCAGAGGTTGCTAGCGCAACCGAAATCCTAATTATTCTGACCTTGTGGGATTTAAACTTTGACCTATCTGTTGACAGTCCTGTTTATATTAACCGATGGGCAATTGAGCAACAAAAAATACCACCACCAATCACTAGTACCAGTACTTAAAATATGAGTAAGCAATAGTAATTCTCAAACACCATAACTTCATTTACTCTAAAAACTATTTAGCAAATACGCAAGTACTAATTGCTCTGTGTATATGAAATTGCGTGTGCATGTATGTGTGCGCACTGCGCATGCATGTGTAAGCGTATGTGTGTGGATGTGTTTGTGTGTGTTTGCATGTGCGTGCGACGCGCGTGTTGGTGTATGTGTGCGTGTGAGCGTGCATGTTTGGATGTGTGTGTGCATGTGTGTGTGAGTGTGAGTGTTTGTGTATACGAGTGTGTGTGGAATGTGTGTGTGTGTGGATGTGTGTGTGTGTGTGGATGTGTGTGTGTGTACATGTGCAGTATGAATGTGTGTGGATGTGTGTGTGTGTGGATGTGTGTGGGTGTGGACAGGTGTGTTTGTGTGTGTGGATGTGTGTTTACATATGCAGTGTGTGGGTGTGTGTGGATGTGTGTATACATGTGTAGTATGCATGTGTGTGCGTGCGGATGTGTGTATGCATGTGCAGTATGCATGTGTGCATGGATGTGTGTCCGTATGTGCGCGCATGTGTGCCCGTATGTGTGCGCATGTGTGCATATGTGTGAACCGAGCAGGAGCATCCCCTGTTGAGCAGCCAAATGCAGACCTGGCCACGAGCAGCCGTAGATCTCGACTCGCATGCAGACGGTCCGCGGGTGACTTGAATACGGAACGAAGCGGAGGCGTCGTGCAATTATCGGCGAACGCAACTCACGTAGTTCGGCGATGTACGTGTTACCGTTGCCTCGGAACATCTGAAATGGCAACCAATTACGTCGGTGACACTAACGGTGACACTCTGCGGTGACAACACTTTGGAGACAGCGTAGACATGGGAACTACTTCGAGTCTCAACACCGTTGTTAACTACTAATGCAAATAACGCATTTAGCATTCACCACTTACATGCGCTCTCGGCGATGACCACCAGCATATATAATTATTACAAGGTCATTATGGGAAAGGCAGGAAATGCCTCTCGTATGGAACAACTCTGACACCCACTTTTAGTAATGCGTAGGATTTTAGAGCTCAGCAAATAAGCGCCAAGTTTTCATGAATATAAAATAAAATAACTAAGATGCGACCTGCTTAAAGAACTCATTTGCTTTTCTAAATGCTGACCACAAAAAGTTGTCACATTCTAGATGAAACAATTCTGGTCTTTATTGCAACAAACGATATAAATATATTAGTTTATTCAGTCTTATCATGCTAATAAAAATTATAACGTGACTCGTTAGTTACAAAGAGGAAGAACTTAGGCTGTTATAGGAATGACTGCATGTTATAAAGTTCTCATTGCTACTGTAATTGTTACAAATGCTGCACCAAACTAATCAAATCAAATCACACTACACAGAAGAGAGAGCACCAATCTAAGTGCATAGTTTACACTGGCGGTCTTGTCAAGGAACAAAAACTTCTGGGCAGTGACAAATTCTAGAGTTCTTGACACATGGTATCATTGGACATATAAATTTTACTCCTTACTTCCAAAGCATCATGCTGCGCTCAATTTAAATGCAATGTTACATTACACATCAAAACAACAAAATTTGTCCTCCAATCATTTAATGGTTGGAGGACACCTTAAATACTTATCTAACCTGACTACAACAGCTTAAAGCTCAACAATGGAAAACTATGGACAGATTCTTTTACTAACTTCCATTCCTTTGCGATCACGAAATCGAATCCACTGTCGTCCAGCTTCGCGTTGATATTCCAGAAGATAGTTTGGTGCAAATTCTTGACCCTGGACCACACAAAAATCACAGATAATTAACAAACTCCATCAGGTCAGCCGGTCCTGTGATCAGTGTATTGCTAACTTAACTCATCATCATCATCGTTGTCATCATCAAAATCATCATCACCATCACCATCATCATCATCATAATCATCGGTTGGTGGAGATGGGTATGAATTAATTACTCCTCAATGTGTTGATCATTTGTGAAGTAAAAAAATGGAGAGCCACAGGTCCAACATTAACAATTATATGAAATCAGCAAGCATCATAAAAAAACCCAGATCAGGTATTTTCAATCTGAGCAAAAACAACACTGTAGACGATTTCAATCTGTGATGCAAGAAACGAGGATGATGGAGGCAGCAGCGTCTGACGGTGGGACATCAGATGGCAGCAGCTGAACAGCCAGACCGACAGGCTGATGAAGGACAAGACTTAGATGGCATTTAGGGCTGTCTACGACCACCAATTGCCCATAATGCATCACGTCAGCAGCGCATCAGACGAGACCAGAGATCTCGCCCGATTGAATGGCAGCCATGCTATGCAACACACGTCTACAGCTCAACATCCTCTGGAAGCCTCTTAGATGATGCAGGGAATTTGATCAAACTGATGCTTTAAATAGCGCGCAGACATATATCACGGACATATATCACGGATATATTCTATCTAAAAGATAAATGCATTCAATTGATCGTCGACTTGATGCATGTTTGTTTGAATAAATGTCACTTCTCAGATTGGAGAACATCTGAAGATCGGAGGAGAGTCCCTAAGCTTTCAACCGCGAGAGATGCTAACGGCAAACATTAAACATTAAACGTTAGCAGGCATTAAACCAACCTAAAAATAATATTCCTATGCTATTTATAAGGAAATAAATAACCCAAGAGTCTAAGTAGGCCTACAGTTTTACAGACGCAGAGATAGTCTTGTACAAGAACAGAAATCTCAATAAAAATGTATGCAAATATATATATATATATATTTATAATATATATCTATATATATATATATATAAGAATTCTGATATTCATGAATTCATATATATGTACATATATAAATATATGCATTGAAAAACAAACTCAGATATACATAATACATTTAGTTCAGACAACAAATCGTACCTGGCCATTCCCAAATCGTCCCTGCGTTTCAACCAGAGTGACGACCTTCAGTTCTCCAAGGTCAATCTCCAGCCATTCGTAGACGTCTTTGCCGACCTGCGGCCGCGGACACCAAGCCCCTCCGTGTTTCTCCGTTCTTATTCTGCACGCAAAACACGTTCAGCAAATGTCTTATATGACCGTAATGTCTTATATGACCGTAATGTCTTATATGACCGTAATGTCCTATATGACCGTAATGTCTTATATGACTGCAATGTCTTATATGACCGTAATGTCTTATATGACCGTAATGTCCTATATGACCGTAATGTCTTATATGACCGCAATGTCTACCGTAATGTCTTACATGACCGTAATAACCGATCGTAGAGATATCCACGCAACAGCCATGGATCACGCAATTCATGTAGGTCATTAAATGGTTGCTTAGCTCCTATCTACCGTAGACACACACTACGAGGAAACCAGGAGCAATTTGCGACTTTATATAGTCTTAGGACAAACATGAATTGCAAGCAGGAGCAATATAATCCTTAAATCGGTCACATACTGGTATAACTTCTGCTAATTCCTCCTTGTCCAAAGACCTCTGAGTTTTACCATTCCCAGTTTAGACATATAAAAGAGCTGGAACTGTACACAACTTAGAAATAAAGATTGTTATTGTTCTTCAACAATGGAAACCTTGGTTGATTCCGGCAATTCTACATCCATCATGATTATGCATTGCATACATTCAAAGTGACTCAGTAACAAAATCGCAATCGTAATCTCCAAATTTATAAAGCGCCACTCGAAAGCCATGCATAGGGCACACGTTTATCCATGAGCGCTGCGTCTAGTCAAAAGGGTTGTCCAAAAAGAGTAGGCCGAGTCCGAAGGAGGTCGTAGTTCAGAACATAAAGAAACCGTGTCTCACAGCCAACAGAGTATAATCTGCGCGTACTTCAAGTGGACATGGAATGCACATAAAAACTCATCTGATACGAAGTGCAAGGTCGTAAGGATCATGTTCGCTCCGTTTGCGCAAATAATTACCTCACCCTGATGATGCCGAGAAAAATCACAGAACTTCTGTCAAAACTCTGCTTTCAGAATCTGCCATTGACCTGATTTGCCCGCAGCAAAATGTTTTCTGCCTCGTTTCATTTTACACACGACTGTTGACCAACGTTTCTCCTTTCGCACGACAACGTTATACACTTATCTTTCATTAGTCGGTTATTGCGCTCGCCTAAATTGATCAAGTGCCGAGGCAGCCCCGCCGATATATTGACTCCACCCTTCAAATATTTTGATCGAGTGGCCCCGAGGAAAAAAACCCGGTTCTTCTCTCGCTCACAGAACGGTCGTGAAAGCTTACTCCGCCAACAACAGCCCGAGGCGCAACCACGTTCCTTCCGTATTGAGCAAAGTTTACACAGCGCGGTTGTTCCAAGTAACGCCGCCGATCTTTCCTTCGTTTTCTCCTTCCCTTGTTCCACTTCCCGTTCATCCATCGCGGTCACACGACGGACGCCCCGACGCGGTCACACGACGGACGCCCTGACACGGTCACACGGCGGACGCCCTGACACCTCGTCATGGCTGTGCGGCAATCCGTCATCCGGACAATTTCTGCCGTTTTTTCTGCGTGGAATTATTGCGGCTTGTATCTTTGCGATGGCGTTGACCAAAGCACGGTCCCCCTGGTGGCAAATTGCTGCATAATGCATCGCCATCAGTGTTATTTGTTTTCTGTAAGCATGGTACTCCTCTTCTCCTTTCTCATCCTCCACATCCTCCTCCTCCGCCTCTCCTCCTCCGCCTCTCTCCTCCACCTCTCCTCCGCCGCCTCTTCCTCTCCTCCGCCTCCTCTCCTCCTTCTCTTCCTCCTCCTCTTCTCCTCCTCCTCCTCCTAGTTTTCCCACTCGTCCCCATTTCCTCCTTTTCTATCTCTGAGAAGATAGTCCAACAGAAACACACAAAATGTATGTCCAGTTGAAGAGAATTGGCAAAGACGCCACGACAAAAGGCGTGTATGACACCTTCGTGTACCATTCATTCTCCTCCGACTTCACGACACCAAAATATCTGCCAGACAGACAGACATGCACGTTGGTTTACGGTGGCAGAAGTGTCATAGTCACCCAAAGGTGTGCTCCATTTCGTCCTCAAAACAAACTGCACAAATCTTGAAGGCGAAATCGGAGAAAAGGTGTCCATGTCGACACTTAGTGAGACCGCTTCTGAAGACCCACAAAGCAACAAGATAGTGTAACGTTGATGGACACGAGTTGCCTCTATCTCGTTTTTCTGTAAATTCTAATGTAATGTAATGTAATTAAGACAATTTATACAGCATCATCAGTCGCAAACCACTTCTAGAATGCTTTACACGCAACTGTCAGCGTAGATGTAATAAGCCCGAGAGCAAGCTCAGCTTTAACTGCTTTTTAAAAATTAATTCAGTCTTGATTTCTTGTATTCTACCTTGCATCTAACACCATATAATTATATTCATGAGTTATACTGATTATTACCTCACCCGGTTAGCGATGTCTACCAAAGGGGTTGGATGAATGATCTTCCAAAGTTCCCAGAAAGTGGGGGCATTTAACGTTTTGGACATCCCAGGTCAGGGGTTACAAGCCACTGCACCAGATGATGTTTCACACATCAGATCCATGTTTTAAAAATAAGACCAAAATTTTCTTTGGTCGGGTATCGTATGGTGAAAAATGTCTTACAACTTTTTGTCAAGGGCAGTTCAGAGCAAAAGACTGCTTGCATTATAATATAACTTTCCACCCATTACATATTCGAATAACAATTTAGCTAAGTTTCCTGTTTTCCAATTTGCTTGCCTTGATTGCTCAACTTTCTTGTCATTTTCCTATTTCTGCAGTTTGTCCAATGCCCTAGCTTTGGTGTCTGGCTCTCTTAGCTGACTTAGCACACAGGAGAGGAATTGACCAGACTGTTCCTCCTAGATCAGAAAATTAATGTCCATCAAATGGAAAAACAAGTGTGGACAGAATGTTTGCAGACAAATCCACGTGATCTACTATCAAAGTGAATTCACCATTTTTGGCTACTAGACATGCCAAAATGTGTCTAATTATTCTCAAATTTCACTACAATTTCTGACTATAGGCCCAAAAGTGAATGTGCTTCATTGCTAGACAAACGGTTTTCTAGGTATGCCACTGTCAGCCATTTTCAATACATTACGACACTTAGAACTACGAGTTTTTGCACATTCCCCGTGAGAACATCACACTTCTTCCGACCTTTTCACTCGGGATTCCTGTGGTTCGAATTTTTTAGCATCGGTGACAGATACTTGTGTGCATCGGCACTTCGACGACGGTAAATCACCAGGGACGAGATTAGATTATCAGGAGCGCGGCAAAGGTCTGTGAGCGGCAGTATATGTCAACTGTGGGACGTTGTAAACATAGAGCAAGGAAAGGTCATGGCCCTATTCAGATACCAATCCAACAAAATCCCCACAGGCCGCATGGAGAAAACCAACCGGAAAATAGTAGCAATCCCGGATTGCAACCTGAGCAAGACCTGTACAAATCAAGACCAGACAAGATCAAAGCTGTGTCAGATGGCTCGATCATCCTATGATCATCTTATGCCAAAGCCCAATAACTCACCCGAGAAAATCAACACCAACGTCTCAACAGTTCATTACATTCAACTGAAGTTTTATTGAGGATTCATAAATCTGCTTGCTTTATTTTTATACACAGCATAATTTACTGATGCATTTAACATATAAATCAACCTCTCATGTCGACTGCTGAAACCGTCCATTACAGATCAAATGATCCAGTGATGTTTTTAGCTCTGTGCTGTATACATCTTTGTAGTTCGTGCTAGCTGCTATCACACACGCGATGAAAATTCACAAAAAAATTGGCAATTCTAGAAAATCTATACAAGCAATTCTACAGAATATGATGCAATAACTATTCAGCAGCAATGGTAAAAATTGCATCTAAGGGCAAAGGCAATTTGCACAGCACAGCATCATGGAATAACTATCAGACAATAAATTGAAGACATTAAAAGTCTGACAACAGATCAAAATGCAAAACAGTATACATATAAATGCAGGAAAAGTGCATAGGACGATAGAAAACCAATAGAAACATTGAACCAACAAATCTTTTCAAAGCATGAAACCTGTAATGTAAGGTACTTTCCTTTGCACGAAATTTCTCTAGGCTACAGCACAGAGAACTATAGAACAAGACATACTACAAATATTCATCAACACACTTTACATAGATGGGATCCTTTGCGACATGGAAAAAAGTTTGGACAAACAGAGATAAAGCCAGATGAGAGCATTCTACACCAAGCACTACATGCAAGATTTGAAGAAAAAGGAAACAAAGGCAGGTCAAAACTACGTTGTATAGACAATAAAAATGTGACGATTGCATACATGATGTGTCGCCAAATTTGGTTGCAAGTTTAAGTGTGTCGCGCGCGGAAAAAGGTTGAGAACCTCTACCCTAAGCCACAGGCCCAGACTGGCAATGACAGAAGCCAACTGTCTGAGTGCTTCTTCAAAGCGACTGCCAATAACTTAAATTCAAAAAACTTAAATGTAAACTGTGTCTTGTCTATACAACAACAACATAAACTCTTTCAACATAAATAAACGTCTGATCAACGAACCGTGAGTTGAGAGGTCCCACGCTTTTCTGGTCGTATGAAGAACTCGCTGTGATCGCAGAGTCTGGGATTGCTCCGGAATTCATGCCAAGGTCTTGACGACAGGAGGCTAAAAATGAAACATCTGCTGCCCATCTTTTCTTATTATCATACTACATTGTGCTGTTTAAGCTATAAAATTATATGGCAATTATAATATTTCTATATAGAACAACCCACAGTAGAAATATCGGATGCACTTTATACATAATTATGTCCTCTGTTCTGTTCCCAGCCATCCTCGATCCGAGGGTCAGCAGCATCATTTTTACATATACTGTATGCATAAACTCAAAACTTGAAGAGACGCTATAACAAGTGCACATACAAATAAACAAAACAAACTGTTTGTGTATAGACATGCATAAATGTATGCAACATGCCACTTAATATAAAATATTTTATTTTCAAAATACCTCTGAAAACACATGAAGAAGACTGGAAACAAATAAGAAGTATATATAAGCTTCTGTTTGCTTTTATGACTGCTAGACCATTAAGGAAAAGCTATAACAGAAAATTGTTCACTTGCATGTGGGTATGTGCATGCGTGTGTGTGTGTGCGTGTGTGCACTTGCGAGTGAGTGTGTGTGGACGCTCATGTGTCATGGCTTCTATGCTGTAACTATAATGCACAGTGCGTCAATTGATGGTTGGTTTTGTAGAAAAAAACATCATGATCTTCCACTGCAAAGCTCGATTCACATCATCTGATAAAACCAATTAGACTCTAAACACATTGAAAAACACCACATAGCTCTTAAACCTCACAGACCTCCATCTGTAATCCACGGCGAAACAGAGACAACAATGCACACTGGCAGACAATGATACAACATCGGACAGATCAGTATCAACTCACATCATCATCATCATCATCATCATCATCGTCGTCGTCGTCTTCGTCGTCGTCGTCGTCACCGTCACCATCACCATCACCATCACCATCATCATCATCATCATCATCATCATCATCATCATCATCAGCCGTAGACACAGCTGACCACGTTCCAAAACCTGACAATGGCAATGCAAACAGACCAACAACACCATCACCAATGCCCAATGACCCTTGGCTCTCGTCACAGCTGGATGAAGCGTGAAGCAGCGAAACAGCAACTCCCGGTGGAAGCAAGTCCGGCAGTCCGTTAGACAAAAAGAGAGTCAGGCAGACAGACAGACAGACGAACAGACAGACAGACAGACAGACAGACAGACAGACAGACAGGCAGGCAGACAGACGGACAGACAGACAGACAGACATAAAGATATACAGACAGACAGACACACACACAGACAGAAGGACAGACAGACAGATGGGCAGGCAGACAGACAGGCAGGCAGGCAGGCAGGCAGAGGGACAGACAGACAGCCGATTATCAGTTTATCAGAACCTGGCAGGACCGGGATAAGGCGATCACTGCCAACAAGACAGGCAGGCAGCTGCACAAACGACGGACAAATCTAATCCAGGACGGCACGAGAGTAGGACAACGTGGAAACCGAGTCCACGGACGATAATAGGAAGGGATGGTCACCACCAGGCAGTTCCCTCGACCAGTCCTTGCTGTGTAATGTAACGCCGTCTAATGCAATCCTCTACTACGCTGGTCTTTGTAACGTAAGCAACTCTAAATTACATTCACATAGGACGTCAAAAGAGCTTAATATTCTGTCTGTCTGTCTGTCTGTCTGTCTGTCTGTCTGTCTGTTTGTCTCTCTCAGCGTGCTGTCATTAATATTCAAACGTACAAGAAAAATAATAAAACTAATTTACCGCAGATGACTAACTATTTTAAAAACAAAATTGATAGGTCTGCCAATAACAGCAATGTAACGCCATCTTTGTCATGTACGTGAGTTACTGTCTAGTCTTTCCAACAGTGTTTTCGACAGTGTAAGACCTCAAGCATTCTCCTAAATCACTCAGAAAAAATAATAGGCCTAAGCCAGGAAATATTACTCAAGAAAACAAATGTGTTTTCATTGACTGATTCCATGCTTATTGCTCATCATATATATCCTCAAAAAATAACAACTAGCTGTATAGAACAAAATGTAAGAAACAAAATAAATTGCTTAAAAACTTGGTTATATCTTAAGTGAAGCAAACGGCCAGAAGTTCATTGACTCTTACAATGCATTGAAAGACAAAACCTGAGAGAATATAACTGTAGTTAATAATTATCATACCTATGGCAAAATATGTAAACGATAAATAAGCATTTCGTCAATCAAAATTGGAAAATAATGATTATACGTGGAAATAAAGCAATAAACTTTTATCCTACATATAATTTTCAAACAAGAGTTTGAATTAAAAACAGAATGCAACTGTTAAGTTAAATCTTAAAATAATCATCTAAATAGGCAACATGCATATTTAACATGAACTCTATTACTATGTGAATAAATGAAGATAAAAGAATAAATGTGGATGAAAGGATAAATGAATTATAAAAAATAAGCAATAATGACATAATGTCAAACTGCCTTATCAATCATTCAGATGGAGTTTATCAAGTAAGTCACTCATCTGAACAAACACAGTCAATCACACTATTGAAGAGAAGTCCATTACTATTCGTTCCAAAACTAAATACCGTAGTTGTCAGCAGCAATAAAGGCACAATAATTAACTGATAATACGGGTGCTATCACAATAAATTGGTAGCCAAGAGAGCAGCTGGTATACTCATATAATTATGTGAAGTATATAAGGACAGACCCTTGCAGGAGTACCCTTGTGGTGAGGCTGATTTCAAGGCAACAGGCACAGAACAGAGCTTATTTAAATCAATTTGTTTGAGTACAAGTGTATAGGTAAAGGGTAAGATTCATACAGAACAGAACCATACACAGTATTACACACCCAACCAACCAATGTTAAAGATTTTGAAGGAGAATAGTTGTTACAATAAACCATTAAAAAACCTCAGTTACAACCATTCATTCCGAAAACTTATCACGAAATCTACTCAGAGGCAGGAGAATGTTTTCTTTTATCAGACACCTATAGCGTGAATCAGACACCTATCAGGTGAGTGTGAATGGCAAGTAACTAATGCAGTATGAGTGGACTTGCAATTTCAGTAATACACACATGGACTGGACAGGAAGGTTCTGGAACAAGAGGAGACAGCCCAGGCAATTGTCAGCTAATTTTCCAAGGTTTAGGAAGTGAATTTGGGAGCAGAGATGGGCATTTGTTTGACAAATCATCAGGATAGAGAGAGACGAGTTGCTAATAAGAGAATAATTATATCATAGCATGGACAAAACTGAGAAAATTAAGCAGCCTTCATCCATAGAAAGGTTGACTAAGGACATGAACAATTGAACATTAGGCATAAAACATGAAGAATTCTTTTGGAAGCCGGGTAGGAATAACATCCAAGGCACATTGCCCTCAGATGAGAAAATGAGATTATGAATTTCAGGCCGAGAACTGATGGAGGATATTAACGGCATAATAGGCCAATGGAGGAAGGAAAATTGGAAAGCTTAAGTGGCATAGTCACTATTAGTCAGGATCTCTTGTCAGAAAAGAATTATGGGAACCTGTCCACAAGAGAAAAGCATGATGGAGGAGCTTAGCAGCATATTGCATTTGTCATCAATGTCATCGCGTATAGGAGCTTATTCACCACCTGCCACAAAAAACCTTGGAGGAGAGAGAAGTTCTCAGAGAAGAAGAAGGTTGACACACGTTGGTGCATTTGACTGCCGAGAGAAATTCACAGACAAAACGACACTGGCGTGTGAATTTGAAAAGATGCAAAGTGCATTGGAGATACGAGTGCTGTCATACTTATACAAAGCCTTCCTGTGGCAATACCTGCGTTGTACCAAGGTTAGGAAAGGGCGAACTCTTTTCGACTTCGCAGGTACGTGTTTATCTATTTTTCAGATAAACTTCATTTAAGCTCTAGCACAAGTTTAGAAGCTTTCACTGCTGGGCACAACATTATGGGAAGGTCATACGATGCCGACTTTGAAGTCTAAACTGCAAAGCTGTACCTGATGAAACAGTATATAATTGGAAGGTGACTTGTTGTGGAAAGAAACATAAGCAGTGATGTAATGTAACAGAACACTGAGGTGCCATTGCAACGGCATGTGCTTTGTTGTGGCGCCATAAAAATTGTCGTCATTATTATTATTATAATTAATTATTATTATTATTATTATTATTATTATTATTATTATTAATGCTTGCACAGCAAATCTTAAGAATGTCTCAGAGGCTCCAAGGCACCGAACCCACCACTATACGACCGTGGCCCAAAATGTTCTTTAATGTTCGAGAAATGCAGTGCAGTCCACTATAAGTGGAGCACAGTGAATTTCAACAGAAAAACTTATTACAAGAATAAATTTCATTCTCAGCAATGAATTGGGAAGAAATCAAAGCTCAAATGTAATAGCTGATTATTTCACTGCACCTATCAGTGACTTCAGAGCTGTCAGAATGTACAAAAATTCTTTAATCTAATCCATAAAACGTGATTTACAAGAACTTCTGCTGAATCTGCTGAACATTTTGTGCGACGCATTGATTCTTCGACTGGCATTTACGACCAAAGCACATTTGTGAAAAGGCGATCAGCAGTCAATCAGCTTCAATCGAATTTTTCCCATTTCAATCTGCGGCTTGATTGATTTCTTGTTATGCGGTTATAACGAAGATTTGTCTGTCTAGCAGTCAGTGCAATATCTGTAATGTTCTGATCCTTGGTCGCTCATGAAGTTTTTTCAGCTATCGGCCATGTTTATTTCAATTATACAGAGGAATTATTACATAAGGTACGCCCACTGAAAACTGATATCCATGTATACAGGATGCTTATTAGTCTTTGGAGAGAGATAATCTGGCCGAAACTGGAGGTGAGAGTTGTTTCAACCATGGAGTTCATTTACAACCAATCACTTGACTTATTGATCTTCAATCATGCTTCTAGATTCTGCCTCTCAGATCACAGTTTTGCTTTCTAATGCAAGTTTATCCATCCCTAATGTATTTAAAGCAAGTTTTTAAACTCCTTTTGATTGGACTTTGATAATTCATTCGTTCATTCATTCATTCATTCATTCATTCCGAAAACTTATATAGCGCACCTTCAAGAAATCTACTCAGAGGCGCTCCCAGCCCAGCCACGACAAAAAAGATAGGTAATGCTTCAAATACATATTAATTTTCATGTGAGCATTTTAAAAAGCTAACACACTGACTTTCCTGCCATCTAACAAAGACTTCGGCAACATATGATTAAACGGTGCAAAAGTTTGATGGACTAACTGCCAACATTATCTCATCCACAACAAGAAAAATTATGGTCATCTCCAATGATCGTAATTTTGACTACAATTTTACATTAAATCAATTAACACTTATTGAAAGACTTGAATATAAATCGCTTCAATAATTTAGAACCAATTTCTTTGATCACTATGCTTTAAGCAAATATAATATACCCTTGAAAGGAGCTAGTGCAGATGATGATGTTTTGCTGTGCTATTTACCCCAAATTCCAGAGTGATTTATCATTTCTTAAGGCATTTGCCTCCAGCACCCTGTGCTGTTTGCTGCCACATACCATTTTCAAGTCATCCATCATGTATTTTCCCACAAGTCATCCCTTGTTCATTGGTCAAGACCGTCAAGTACATGTCATTTGTAAGAAACATGTTCATTTCTCACATGCTTACAATTCATCACGCACTTGTCAATTTCTTTAACTAGGAGCTTCAATCTGTCACACCGGTGTACACTGACATTCATTTGACATTTCCAGGCAATTGTCCCTTTCAAACAACATCCGTCATGTTTTATCTACTGCCGTACGATTCCTTTCATGATAGGCTTATCATCCGTCAAGTCTAGTCAGTTTCTTTCTTGGTGCAACCAAGGACAGTACAAGGAATAGACTGACAAGACCTTGGACAGACAAGAGAGAGTAACTGCCCCTTGTTCCTACTTGCCTGTTCCAATAGCCATGTAAATCCATCCTTAATGTCCGTTTTGGTGAAAACATTGACCCACTAGTCAAGACAATCTGCCTTCTTGGTTCTTTCGTCAAGTCAGTGTGGCCCATTAGAAGCAATCTAGATGCTTTTATGTGCACCAGGATGAAGTACAGTGAATTGGAAATTATCCATTGGAGGATCGTCTTCAGAAGTGGAAGAGGACCAGCAGTTCCCATACGATCATAACTCTGAAAGTCCTTCATTGGTCCGCAAAAGTAAGTTACCAGCCACTCTCCCGTTCCCGCTGATATATCCACACCAAACGTTAGGACATTTGGTTATAAAATGAGCACCGACTGTCCGGTCAGTGCACTCATTTTATAACCAAATGTCCTAACACGCAGTAAAATGCTTCCATATTTCTACAAACACCCATTCAAACCGCGTGCAGCAGCTGGATATTGGGAAACAATTTCTACCCAAGTCAGACCCAACCAGAAAGACCCCCCCCCCACTGACCTCATATATCTTTGGGCTAGAAATGTAAAGCCACATGGTCAAACGTTTAGTCTAAAACTCTAAATCATGCATGGTTAAATTATTACTGGTACTACTCATCTAATCTGTTGAACACTTATAAAAATTAATCAGAAATAAATAATAGAATAAGTGCTTCCGAATGGTTGCTACGATTTAATCGTTTGCTTAGAAGAGAAGGGCTAACACGGCACTCGAATTTCTATTTATTATTATTGATGTTATAATCATCATCGTTGTCATCGTCATCACCATCTTCCTCCTCCACCTCCTTATCCTCCTCCTCCTTCTTATCATCCTCTGCCTCCTCCTGATCACCATCTTCATCATCATTATTTCTATCGTATGTGGTATGATCTCATGTGGTATGATTGCACGTGGTACTTACGCATATCTTTCCATTCGAAAACACGGAACGGAACATGAAACAAAAACAACAATATTTACATTATTAGATGTTCACGTAAAGCATACCAATCAATGCACCACACTCCTAAATAATACCTGCGCTCTCAAATATTGATATAAATATACACACAAATATACGAATATATACAATTATACATGCAAGGATGTATAATTGTATATATATGTGAATGTTATTCTATATGTTACTATCAACCAACTACCAGTGAAAGGTAAAAATACATTTGCATCCAAACATCAACCTTTAATATACGTATTAGCAGTTACACATAAATTTCCTTGAATTTCTGAATAAGCGAGAAATTTAAGCAGTATGAGTATTTCATTTGTATTGGAAAATGCAAATGCACAGAATTGGAGCAAACACATGCAATAAACAAAAGCATTTTATTTTTCGCATTTCCTACAGCGTCTCTTCAAGCACTCTACTCAGAGGTGCTCCCGACTATAGAACGAACACTGCATCGGAGTTTCAGACCAAAGCGCATGAGCAATTGCGAGTGAAGGACTTGCTGAAGGTCCCTACGTGGCGACTTAAAAGTGGATTCGAACCTAGAACGCTCTAGCGGCAAGACACCGAGCCCACCACTACACCACGGCGCCCAAACAAACATAATATAGATACTAAAAACATATATCTACAATTATTATAATACATACATATTTTTATACATCTAATGTGTAAAAGCTAGGTAGGCGTACACACAAAAACATATATTTACAATAATGCATGCATGTACGTATATACAATACATGTAATGTGTAGAAGCTGGGTACACGCAAGGGCGTTGCCACAACATCAAAATCTGCCGGCGATGACATAATATCTTCGTGGCAGAGATCATTCATTCATTGGTTCAGGTTTTACAATTGTTTGCTATTAAACGGACGGAAGGACATAGAATAGATGGACGACGGTCAGACTCAGACGGTGTGTGGTTGCCAAGTGTCCTCCGGTTCAATGCTCGGTTGTATTCCATGCATGCAGATCGCAGATAGGCTAATAGGAGCTCAGTCGGTAATGCACCAATCGAGGAGGAGGCACCAACTGGCCCCACATTCCCCAGCCCTGCTTAGCCGCCAAAGGGATCTCCTTACATTTGGCAGCATATATATTGGGACGGAGGAGACAGGCTCACCATAAATTTTCCTCTCCAGTTAAATTGTTTCCAGGCAGATTGCTCTCCGGATGATATATTATGGTTGGAGGAAAAAAATCATTTTGCTATAGGCCTACGTCTTATAGGTGCCTTTTTTTAACGCGACCGTTTACAAGAAGTCGTTTTACGATTTACATGATGTCGGTAAAATTCAATGTTTAATGATTGATGAATATTGTGTTCTGAGAAGGTATCCAAGGCACTATTATTTTAAGTGCTTGTTTACAGCACTGTTACTTCACACGAAAACAGTCTGCTGTGAGTGATAAAAGCATAATTTGTCAATTTTCTAGCTCAATACATTGAAACTACAGCTTCCACGGCAGTAAGTAAGGTACTTAAACCAGTCTAAAATTTTGCAAGTAATTAAATATATAATCTTATACATAATTCAGCTTAAACTTTGCAAGTAGGCTACATACATGTAAATGCATCAACCAGTCTCAAATATTGTAAGTAAGCAATCAAATCAAATCTAATCTAAGCTAATGACTTCTGGATCATTCCACACTAACGATGAAGATACTCATACAGAATGGTCCAAATACTCTACTACGGATGGGAATCTATTGGTTTAGGTTTCACATGAATACATAAACCGACCACTAGTGACACTCTTCTAGTTTTCTAGCACTGTTTCGCTTATTGATGATATTTCTGACATTAAGGATACCACACACAGAGACAGACAGACAGACAGACAGACAGACGGACAGACAGACAGACAAAGCCTCTCTGATTATAGGCATAGCAGTAAATAAATCATCCAGTGATACGTGAATAAATAAAGAATGCCATTACTATCGTAAAGCATTAGGCTGAAACTGATTGTCTCTACAATGGAAATAATAGTCGCCAAAGGATAATTCACTGCAAAAAACATGATCGAAATCAAAGTGGTGATGAAAAAAACCCAGATATGGTGGGTATTTAGAAGTCATAGCCAGAACATTTGGTGCCAATAATTGTAGATTGTGCAAATCATAGTGATGCCAGCCAGTGATGCGTGAGTTACAATAATCCAGTTGGCAGGAAACCAGAGTAATTACCAGTGCAACTAAGACAGTTTGAGGCAAGTAAGATCGTATTCTGCTAATATTTTCCGTAGATAAATGTGGGCTTATTTTCATATTACCATTAGCCTCATACAGGGCATTAATTTATAAAAAAGTTTCTGTTAGCTGCCATTGGCGATTTGCTGTTGTGTTGCTTGACTCGGGTTCTGCTGAAAATAAGATAGTCTTTCCCACTTCTGGCTTGGCCTAACCAGGAGTGATCCAGCACTTAGGCCATTAGTGTTAAGCTACCAAACCCCCTGCTGTAAAGCCGACCTGCGTGTCGTGCTATAGTGGGCCGTATTTCGTATAACCTGTACCAGTGTACCTGTAATCATTCTGCGGTTTGTCATTAAACGAAGATTATTATTTATTATTATTATATTGTCTGAAAATTGTCAAAAAATGGCATACCGGTGGTGCAGTCCCACATCTACAGCAAACTACAGCAATTGCCATACAATGCTATAGATGTGAGCATATCTATACGACGATCAATAAGCAATCCATGCAACTGAATTGATGCGAGCCGATCAAATTTTCGGAGCTGATGACTTGCGCCGAAGACAAGGAATTCTGTTACCATCCATTCCAAACTGGATAAAACCAAAGATGGAAGAATGCAGTTGGAGAGTAGGTTACATACATGTGGAACTATAAACTGGCATGATTCGCTAGGTACAATCAGCATACAAAATGGTTTCTCACATGATTTCTCGCATGATTTCTCGCATAATTTATCTCATGATTTCTCACGTGATTTCTCTAATAATTTCTCATGATTTCTCTCATGACTTCTCTCATGATTTCACTCATGATTTCCTGTCTATTGAGCAATCAGTATAGTTTTCTCACACCTCTGCTATCCGTGAGCCTTTCCGAGAACAGCAATTTAATACCAGCGGCATCATGTGAGGCAAAAAATCTACGACAGGCAGGTAGAGTCAAAGGTCAAAGTCACTGGTTTTCAAGTATGACCATACCCCCCCATCCAGTTGGGCGTAGTCTGGCAGATACACAATTTCAGCATTCCTCCTGCCACCAGTTTTTTGGCCACCCCCTGCGTGATGTAGTATACATGAAATGGGCAAACTAAAAACATCTTGGTTAGAGTTATCCATAAATTCCTGATGCATCCCTTAGCATTCCAGTCTCTCTAATTCATCGACATGAAATGCCAGAAACTCAAAAGAAACGACGATGGTATGTGTGGGAGGGATAGAAAACTGGAATTCCATGGAAGAAGAAGAAAGGAAGGCCGGACTTCTTCAAATGGAACACTCAAACTCCGGAATATACATGGTGCTGTCTAAGAAGCAATATCTGATTAGAGCAGACACTAGAGTTCAGCTAGAAAGTGCAAACACAGACACGCAAGTAGATATGACTGAAATAACTACATATTTCATAAACATCTTTCAAAGTTCTTCTACGTGGCTTTCAAACAGATTAAAAAAAGATAAGTCGCATATGTTTTGGCACCAGTCCGATATTTGTGTAGTGTGCACTTGATAGAGTACTCTAGTTAGTTAGTTTCTAGATACTTGTAGCTCAAAATCAATCAAGCTAAAAATTAAGTTGATTTGCAGAATAAAAATTACGCAAATTATTTGTTCAAATTAAAAGCAATCACTTTCTGTTATCATTTTCTGTTTTTTAGTTATAAATATATCAATATAGGTCCAATTACTCTGTAGCTCAAAATCAATCAAGCTAAAAATTAAGTTGATCAGCAGAATAAAAATTACACAAATTATTTTTTCAAATTAAAACCAATCATTTTCTGGTTCTATATTATTTAAACATGGTTATCCTGACAGATCTTACTCCTCATACTTCCTCAAACGAGCCTGTAAATTCTTGAAACATCCCCTAGCACTCCAGTCTCCATATAATTCGTCCAATTCAAAGCCTAACTCACATGTTAACTAATTCACAATTAGTTTACAACAATGCATATAAAGACCTACCGTAATTATCTAACCAATCGTAACATACAATTTAAAATCAAATTGCATACCATCGTTTGAATCATTTTCAAATAGAATACCAAAGCTTTCTCTATTTCCTACCTAAAGAATAAGCATGGACAATTGAGCATGCAATTACATAATTATAAAACTGCCAATAGCCTATGTTTTAACACTGCAGCTGTGGTCCCGCGTGTTGAATCATCAACCTGTCAGCGTCGTGCTTTCTCAGTTGTAGGTCCTTCTGTCTGGAATAGTCTCCCGTTGCAGATGCGCTTGCTGCCTAGGGTCGACTCGTCAGTGTTCTACAAGCTCCTTAAAACTTTTTTGTTTCACCGTGGTTGGACTGGGAGCGCTTCTGAGTGGATTTCTTGAAGAGGCGCTATATAAATTCTTGAAATGAATGAATGAATGAATGAATGAACACAGTGACTTGTATGGTATGGCAAGACTGTTACATCATTAGGCCTACTGGACGTGTTTTTGGCCACAAGATAGATGCTGTGTAGGCGGAGCTGTGTAGACGCAGCCGCCAGAGTAATTGAACTTAGCTACAGCTGGGATACTCCAGCAGGACGAGAGACTAACGGACGGACGGACGGCTGACATTTTTAACTGAGAGCGGCGTAGATATAGACTTCGTTTGAGGAAGTAGGAGGAATCAGATCTCTCAGCACAGCCATATTTTTTGTAAGCTCCTCTTTGATTATTATAAGCTACCGATGCAACACTTATATAACCCGACCCACTGGTAAACAACTTTCACCGATGAAATAAAAGAGTCGGCTGTAGCAATAGCATTGCCAGAATTTCTTATATGCCAACTTCTATGGTGCCAATATAATATTATATCTATTGCAGAGCAGCAATGCATTACCAAGATGCACATGGTGTGCATGCGAGATCCACGAATATTGTTGTACTGCAGCTTCTGTGTGTGCGAGCATGCAAACATCACTCCAAAACCAGTAATTTGGGGGGGGGGATCCGGAGCTGTCTCTAAGGACAGTGGCATCTACCAATGGACGGGTTGGGGTCTTGGGGAGAGCAAGCCCCCCCCCCCCCAAAAAAAAAAAAGCTGTCGGAAGTGGTGACTTAACATTCTGGACAGGAACTGGGAGCTGTTCATTTCTGCATGTTAATCTACAGTTCTGAGTGACTTCCTAGAGTTTCAAACATACAAAGTTGGTCGAGAGTGGTGGTCTGTTCTCCATTCCAAGTAGTAGGGCAACACTAGACAACTAGATGCATACAATCGGAATTACCTGGCATGCCTAAACATTACCAATGATACTCTACAATCATTTGTCTGCAGAAGCACAAACTGACAGCCATGAATGGCAATTCTTTGGTCATCGATGAAAGAACTGGCCTATTGTATTGTCTTGTCCTGTAAAATTATTTGAGAAGGCCTACAGTAGACCAAAATTGAACTGGACACATTAATATTCTTAAATATAGCACCACAAATTCTATATATAACAGTTTTTTAATCTCTTAAGTACCTCATATGAATGCACTATTGTGCTGGACTCCCATTCATCCCATAGCATTTCCTTGATCAGTTCATTAACTAATCATAAGCTAATCAAGAGGCTCTGTGTTGATAAAGAAGCATGTGCAGGCTGCTGGCTTACTCTATATGTAGCTCTGCCGTTCTCTTTGGATAGATTTTGATATACGATATGACATTCTCTTTAACTATTAATTCTGTTTTATTAAGCGTCAGTGTCTAGTGAAGACACATCAATCACTGGTAGCGCTGACCATTTGTGCGTGAAGGCCTTGCTTAAGGACCCAACACAGTGAAGGCTTGACCCAGCAATCTCTCACTATCCCTGTTGCATTGTGAGAACTTCAATCATCCGGCTACCATGTCAAACGGTTTGAGTGATTAGCTACATTCTCACCAAACTATAATAATAATAATAATAATAGTAAATAATAATAATAATAATAATAATATTAATAAATAATAATAATAATAATAATAATAATAATAATAATGATAACGACAATTTATTCATCCCATAACATTTCATGACGCCCTAACATGGCCACACCGCTACAAGGGCGCCTCAATAACGGCTAAAACTATGGAATTAGACTACATCACAACAACCTTTACAGTCAGTATTTAATCTAGATGTCTCTGGGAGTGGGGGAAGTTCTCCCGCCCCCAAGGAATGAATTTACCTCCCCCCACGAAAAATCACGAGGTGTTGCAATTCTGGTCAAAGGCAAAGGAAGACTAAAAAATAGGTCATAAGTTTTTTTCGGTAGCGAAAATGGTGTAATTTTTCTTAGGCTTTGACCGAATGACTTTAAAAAAGCAGAGGAATAGATTAAAAACTGCTTTTAAGTGTCTTCCAATCACTTAGGCATCTGTCACATGTCACATGTCTAACAAGTGGACATACAAACAAACATATATTACAGACTCTTACAGGGAACCCTCCTTAACCTGTCCCAGACCACATTTAACAATTCAGCAATCCATGCACAATTGCATGTATGGGAAACCAAGACTGCATTTAAAAAATAAACCCACTAACAAAAGAGGCATTGACAATTTAAAACTCTGCAAGTCCAAATGGATTTTCCCCCCATCAAATCAAGCACCTTCAAACAGACTAATAAGTCTGTCAGTCTGTTACCCATGTTCCCAGCAGGTGTCTTATGCAAAAACAGTCTGGGAACCGAAAGCCCACTTGAGAACCACTTCTAACTCCATTCAACCCCATGGGGTCTAAACAAACAGAACCCAATCATCCTAGCCGAGGACCCCGTCCTAGCTGTATAATTTTTCCACGAACCCCTTAATAGAATGCCTTGCAGTTGCATAACGAAGTCCATGTCTCTTCCTAAACTGTAATGCTACACCTACCATGTCTAAACTTAACCATGGATGTGCTTCGTTAACAAAAAGTTGAAGAAATTTTATGGGAAGTACACAAATGTTTGATTAATTACCTAAGCAGAGATCGCAGGCAGGTCTCCCCATTGTATAAGATTTCAAAGAGGTACAGCCAACAGCTTCTATCAACGAATGATTAATTTTAGTATGCATACCTTGGAGTTAACATTGCACACATTGAAATCAAACTCCGCTTCAAATAATTATGAGCATGTGGTTTTCATCAGAGAAATTAATTTAATGGTGCCATGGTCTTTGAAAACTCTCTGATCTTTGAAATAATCCTGTGGAAGAATAATTCCCAATTTAATTCATTTCAAAGCATGTCATTCAGCCGCAGATTAAGCCCAATAATAGGCTACGTTGAATCAAACAAGGCATCCATGGCTGACAGTTTTATACAAATGAAAAATTATACTTTTGTCACCCATGTCACTCGAAAGGCTTCAAGTTCATGGGAACCCCATCCATCCTATACCCCAAGCGTTGAGTGCCAACCCACCCAATGCATTGTAGGTTACAGATGGCTTGAAATGGATATGTATTATGTACGGCATGTGATTATATGTAGGCTACGACTATAGATAACAGCAACAGAATTGCATTCCAATTATAAATTTCTTCTGTCCTGTGTACGGTCCATAGCTATGCTTTCATTTAGATATAAAAAATTCCTTTAGGGGTTTTACTTCAGAGAAAGGTTAGAAAACACTGTCCTGTGCAGTAGCTGCTGAGGGGCGGTTCAAACACACACAGACGCACGCACTTTGCTATCAGGCGAGCACTTAACCAATCGGCAGCAGCCGAGAACAAATGGGTTTCTAAACCTCACATGTCGGCATTCATCCTTTTCTAACTATTCAAATGTCTCATGCCCTGACAGTCACTCTAAAACGTAACTATTCCACCACGCCTTCGGCAATCCAGCAGCGGTGTCCCTGAATCATCTCAAAACAATCCAAATGTCACCGAAATCCAATTACTGCGTCCGAGAGAGACTTAAATTTCCATCAAAAGTCCTACACGAACTCCAAGGACCATGGACAGGAACCTAGCAGCACGAGAACAACACGAGAACACTAATGTGGCCACTATCATCTATGACGTCATGCATAATAAGATTGTGCAGCTGCTGAACAAGAAGTCCATAGCGAGGCACTTTGCCTTCTATTAAAGCAATTAATTAATTAATTAATTGAATAATTAATCAATGTGATAACTATATGATTTAACTATGGCAACCTGCTAGGCTTGTCTGCTCTACTCTAAGGTTCTACTGCTCATACAACACTTCAATGCTGTGGCTTTCAGCGTCTCTTTTATCAAAACAACCCTTAATTGATATGGATATTGGATAAGGAGAGCACTTCAGGTGTATACGCCTAGATACACTGCTTTTATAATTTTTAAAGCATTTGAGGGCAAAAAATTACTACCATCATTTTTAGGAGGTTTTTGTACCCAATCCCTCAGCGTAAAAAAACATTATCCGGTGACATAAAAATTCATCTTGCATGGAACTATCATTATTACTAAATATTATTATTATTATTATTATTATTATTATTATTATTATTATTATTATTATTATTATTATTATTATTATTATTATTATTATTATCATTGTCATTATTATCATCATCACCCTCATCGGCTTGACATCTATCTGATCCAAACAATTGCATTGTTTAAAGACAGCTCATCCGTGTTGCAAACCCAGCCAGATAAGATGTCTGTGGTGACTGTAGTGTCTCAATGCACCAGAGTTGATGTATACCAGAGCGGAAGACGACAGAGGCCGCCACAGTACGTAATCAGGAGATCAAAGCCAGCGTAAAACTCTTCCATATCTGAGTCGACTGGAGAGAGAGAGAGAGAGAGAGAGAGAGAGAGGAGAGAGAGAGAGAGAGAGAGAGAGAGAGAGAGAGAGACAGACAGACAGACAGACAGACAGACAGACAGACAGACAGACAGACAGAGACAAAGATACAGAGATACAGAGATACAGAGATACAGAGAGAGAGGCTGTGGATTGTGGAATCAGGAGGCTGGAAGGGAGAGGATAGGAAAGCCTGGCGGATTAAAGGCGTTGGAAGCAGACAGCGGAAATGAACCAATTGGTCTGTCTCGTTTTTGAACCCAAATGAACTTAGTCTGTGTGCGTTCACGGGTCATTAGAGACATCTAGGCAACAGTGATAAAACAGTGACAATTGGTTCAGTCAGGTATGGTATGGTATTGTAGGTAGGGTATGGCATTGTAGGTAGGGTATGGTATTGTAGGTAGAATGTGGTATTGTAGGTAGATTGTGGTATTGTAAGTAGAATATGATATTGTAAGTAGATTATGGTATTTTATGTAGATTATGGTATTGCAGGTAGATTGTGGTATTGTATACAGAATATGGTATTGTAGGTAGATTATGGTATTGTAGTCAGAATGTAAAAAATTCACTCTATATAATACGGCCCGACGTTGATTAGCAGGCACGATGATTCATGTGGAGTGGGGTTGTGCAGACCACCTGAAGAAGAAATACATTCTCACCATTCTTTAAAACATTGGTCCAGTTTGGTATGGTAATGTAGATAAGGTGTGTTAATTATAAAACCACTACACTACATCTAATATCTCATATACCACAGTCACCAAGTGATGATAACATCCTGCTGCTTGTGTAGCATCAGATATTTGTCCTGAATATGATGAATCCTTGTCATGAAGATAATGTCACCAAACCAACCACTGAACTATTACCTATGCCCTTGATGTCTGTCTGTCTGTCTGTCTGTCTGTCTGTCTGTCTGTCTGTCTGTCTGTCTGTCTCTCTCTCTCTCTCTCTATATATATATATATATATAATGTGAGGCACAGTGGTGTAGGAGTATGTTTAGTACCCTGGAGCTGGAAGGTTGCAGGTTCGAATCAATCTCAAGCCGCCGTGCAGGGACACTGCGCAAGTCCTTTACTCGCATTTGTCATGCGCTCTGGCGTGAAACTCAGATTCAATGTCCATGGATGCTGTAGTCGGGAGCACCTCTAAGTATAAATCTTGAAGGGGCGCTATAACAAGTGATCATACATACATACATATACATGTGTATAAATAACTTATATATATACATATCGTTTTTATAACTTCCCAAAGGCACTAACAATCCGGCAATGGCGCAACATTATCGTGCAGCATACCACCACCAAACAATGGAGCCATTAACCTACCCATCTCCTTATTGGCTGCACACCGCGCTCGACAAGAAACTGCAGCGCGCGGAATAAATAACGAGCAGACGACGACGTGTGGGCAACGGGCAATCAACAATCAACAGCCTATGTTATTGCTCATTTATTTCCGTGCTAAGCAGAATTACGATTTCCTATATGACGTTGTCGTATACGGTGGGGGCGGGGTGTTGGAGGGGGATTAGTGGGGGGGGGCTGAAGGATTACGCAGGCAGCGAAAAGCAAGAGCCGCCCGGTTGCCATCCTGACAAATGCAACCGAACAACCGTGAAAACCGCGGTGGATGAAAAGCGACCTTCAGCAATGCACTGGAAGTAAACAGGCTGAACTCTGTACGTACAGCGCCGCGCGTAAGAATCCCATAAAGATGCATTACCTAAAGGGGGTCTTAGGTCTATAATATAGTACCAAGGCAACGCGCAACAGGCCCAACCCAAGCATTTGATTACATGGCGAGTTATGTGCGGAACGAACATGGATCTACTCCACCGCACATACTAACGCTGGTTCTGAATACGAGAAAGCAAAGAGCAGACATTTAAGCTTATTCTTAACGCATACAGTCATGTGATCAGTGGTGTCTAAAACTGGAAGAGTCGTCAGGAGAATGATCCCCCACAATTTCCAGAAGTGGGGATTATCATATATTAATTTACTGCTCTGGATTGCTGTTTAGCGACACTGTGTCATATCAAAGTTGATTAGTGTTGACCTCCTCATTTATCCAGGCTTGGGACTGGCACTGCCAGAGAGCGAACAGTGGCGGAGTAGTTTAACAGTTCTGGTTGACTCCTGAGTTTCTTATATATATAAGTCCGAAAGCGTGGGGCTGCTTATGAGTCATGTTAATTTTGGATAAGAATCCATTCATTGGGCTCTGTATATATACAATACAAGTATGTGCAGGAGTTGTACAAGTATGTGCAGGAGTTGTACAAGTATGTGCAGGAGTTGTACAAGTATGTGCCGGACTTGTTCTCCTCCACTGTTGTCTTAATTCTGCATTGCTTGCTTGCTGATGAACTCTGTTCACAATGGCAATTTGGAAATCAATCAGGCAGAAGGATGGTCAGTATAATATTACATCCTGAGTATTTTCAGTTGAAGTCATGTATCTTCCAATAATCATTAGACTTCACAAGTTAAATTAACAGAAATCGAATTAGTTGTATTGAGGTCGTTTATCTTAAGAAGGCAATTCAGTCTCAAGTCCATAGGCGTAGGGGACACTTCAGCAGTGGAAAGTTAAACTTTTGCCCGAAAATTCTGATGACATTTTTTTAGTCATCCGGTCAAAATCTCCTGAAGATTTTAGATATATTTTCTTATTTTTCATGGTCTGCTTGCCCGAAAACCAGACTTGCCCGATATTTGGGGGACACTTGCCCCTCTGGACCCCCCGTCTTTTACGCCTATGCTCAAGTTGATACCAGACTTTTTCTGCATTAGCTTCATGAATTTCTGAAGAAACAGCAGAGATGGATAAAAGCCAACCAGTTTGACTTAGAGGGCATCTTCATACAGCTTCCCTATGTAGACGTCTATATGACTGCACAGATATATATTATATACAATACATACATATACATAGATATACTTACGAACCGGTAGATATACGCATACATACAAATGCAATCAAACACACTAAATTGTGCCTATAAGTATCGTATTACATACTAAGAGTCTGCTATAGTCCAGACGTCATTAAGATCCTGTTATGTGGTTTTTCAGATATAGGGTTTGAAGTAAGACAGAAAGCCAAAGCTGATCCGCCCCAGGGGAAGCAGCAGCAGCAGCAGCAGCAGCAGCAGCAGCAGCAGCAGCAGAAGTCCTCTAATCTGGTGGCCGTTACTTTCTCGGCGCCACAGCATCGATCTTGGAAGTGATTTTCAGATCTAACAGGCGACAGCTCGCTGGGCCTCCTGATCTGTAGGTGATGTATACATGATTCATCAATTAGCCTGACCAACAGGATCCATGGCCTGTCTATTTGCTTTTCCATCCATTACACGGCCAATCATTGAATTCTAAGGGCATCTGAAACCTACTGGTACAGAGCACTGTCCTGACCTTGAGCAATTGGAATGAAATCCATGATTACTATTTGCCATTGATTAAGGTCTACACAATACACATACGTAGCTGTACATTGCACAGAAATTGTCTAAATAAAATGTAGGCACAACTGCAAACCAGAACAGCACAAAAAATAGTATTAGAGCAGAGCGCTTCTGAGTGGATAACCTTGAAAAGGCGTTCTATAAATCTCCTAAATGAATAGATGGCGGAAGAACAGGAAGCTAGCATGACAAAGAACCAGTGAAACACAGAACCAGCCCAATGACAATCATATATAGTGTAAACTATTATTAGTATTATTTTTTTTATTTATTAATCTTCGCTATCCAACAATCATGCATTAACCAATGGAACTGAGTAATCATGAGTGACGGACTAGCTCAAGGTTCCTACATAGTACCAAAGGTTCCTACATAGTACCAAAGGTTCCTACATAGTAACAAAGGTTCCTACATAGTACCAAAGGTTCCTACATAGCAACAAAGGTTCCTACATAGCAACAAAGGTTACTACATAGTACCAAAGGTTCCTACATAGTAACAAAGGTTCCTACATAGTACCAAAGGTTCCTACATAGTAACAAAGGTTCCCACATAGCAACAAAGGTTCCTACATAGCAACATAGGGAAAGGCTCAGACCTATACATTTTTTGTGTTGCAAGCAACTCCTAAACCAATCGACAACAATGTCTGACAAAAGATTGGACCTCCCTATACCAGAGAAGAATTATAATACATCTCTGCCAACTGACCACAGCAAAAAGACTTCTTCATTAAAGACAAAAACTTTCTTAACCAGCCATTCCAGAATTTACATGGCACTCACTGGCATTTCAGCTGCATCCACCGTAATTCAAACAAATTCTAAACCTAAGTGAGCTTCTGCAGTGCAACGCTAATAAACATAGTGCACTTCCATTACATAAAAAACACTTATTCATAGATGCATTGTATCTAGATGTCTAGATGTCTATGGACCATCAGACCAAAGGCTGAGGTCAGAACTGACATTGGTGGTTAGAGCAATATGGGATGCCTGGACTCCTAGTATGAAATGTACCAGTGCACGGGGGGGGGGCCATTGTGCACCAGTACGCCAAACTAAAATGTACAGCTCTAGGACACAATCCCTTGCTTGTTTTTAACCACTGCTGTGGATTTCAAGCATCTATCAACTCTAGATGGTAAGCTTTTTGGTTTGTTTCAGCTGTATACGAGCTTGAAAGCTCGTTCTCTGTGTCCGGACCAACTGCATGGAACAGTCTTCCTGACTACGTGAAGATGGCACCATCTGTGGAGACATTTAAATCCAGTCTCAAAACTTACCTATTCAAACAATCGTATATTTAATTGACAGTATAGGCTAACATTTATCCTGTGTACAGCGCCCTTTCCTTCGGCTTCGGCTGAGCTACGGCGCTATATAAATCGTCTTATTATTATTATTATTATTATTATTATTATTGAGCTATGTACAGGTCAGATTTCTAGTTCCTTGAACAATGATTGTCAATTTATGAATTTTATTCTTAATGACACTCGACATCAAATCAGCTGGCAAAGGCTAACCGTATCTCAGTTTAAGGTAAATATACATACATATAAATGCTAAATTGCATTTACAATAACTTGACTGAAAAAAAGACTTAGAATGAAGTAGCCTACATTCAGAGTCTTCACAACCGCAACTGAGAGTCCTACATTCCTTTCCTAGTTTTGGGCAGCAACATGGATTGAAGAACATTTAGCTTACTTTCCAGGGGTTCATGAACTTTAAATCTGTTCGTTCCTATCTCCTCCATAACTGCTGATTAATGAACTCCCAAGGGTTCACTCACTATCTGACCTCAGCCTTTGGTCTGATGGTCCATAGACATCTAGATACAATGCATCTAAATATAGAGGAGCCCTTAGTTGGTCTAAAGATGGAATGGTATTTACCATGCACTGACCTCCTCCGGAATGGTATTTACCATGCACTGACCTCCTCAGGAATGGTATTTACCATGCACTGACCTCCTCCGGAATGGTATTTACCATGCACTGACCTCCTCAGGAATGGTATTTACCATGCACTGACCTCCTCAGGAATGGTATTTACCATGCACTGACCTCCTCCGGAATGGTATTTACCATGCACTGACCTCCTCAGGAATGGTATTTACCATGCACTGACCTCCTCCGGAATGGTATTTACCATGCACTGACCTCCTCAGGAATGGTATTTACCATGCACTGACCTCCTCAGGAATGGTATTTACCATGCACTGACCTCCTCAGGAATGGTATTTACCATGCACTGACCTCCTCCGGAATGGTATTTACCATGCACTGACCTCCTCAGGAATGGTATTTACCATGCACTGACCTCCTCCGGAATGGTATTTACCATGCACTGACCTCCTCCGGAATGGTATTTACCATGCACTGACCTCCTCAGGAATGGTATTTACCATGCACTGACCTCCTCCGGAATGGTATTTACCATGCACTGACCTCCTCAGGAATGGTATTTACCATGCACTGACCTCCTCCGGAATGGTATTTACCATGCACTGACCTCCTCAGGAATGGTATTTACCATGCACTGACCTCCTCCGGAATGGTATTTACCATGCACTGACCTCCTCAGGAATGGTATTTACCATGCACTGACCTCCTCAGGAATGGTATTTACCATGCACTGACCTCCTCAGGAATGGTATTTACCATGCACTGACCTCCTCAGGAATGGTATTTACCATGCACTGACCTCCTCCGGAATGGTATTTACCATGCACTGACCTCCTCAGGAATGGTATTTACCATGCACTGACCTCCTCAGGAATGGTATTTACCATGCACTGACCTCCTCAGGAATGGTATTTACCATGCACTGACCTCCTCAGGAATGGTATTTACCATGCACTGACCTCCTCAGGAATGGTATTTACCATGCACTGACCTCCTCAGGAATGGTATTTACCATGCACTGACCTCCTCAGGAATGGTATTTACCATGCACTGACCTCCTCAGGAATGGTATTTACCATGCACTGACCTCCTCAGGAATGGTATTTACCATGCACTGACCTCCTCAGGAATGGTATTTACCATGCACTGACCTCCTCAGGAATGGTATTTACCATGCACTGACCTCCTCAGGAATGGTATTTACCATGCACTGACCTCCTCAGGAATGGTATTTACCATGCACTGACCTCCTCCGGAATGGTATTTACCATGCACTGACCTCCTCAGGAATGGTATTTACCATGCACTGACCTCTTCAGTCTTATGTTCCATTTTGGTGGTGGCTGAAGAGAGAGACCAGACCCATGGAAGGACATCAATAAGAGAATTGCAATCTTATCAGTGGATAAGACCAATCAATTTCCACTTCCAACCTATGAGGTCCTGACTTTCTTGGTGGTCCACCAGATCCAAATCATCCTTCCATTCTACTCCCCAACGCAATTACCGCTCTGGCATGAAACCAACACATCTCTGACCTATGACCTGTGGCATGTACGTCTCAATAGAAAATTGTGGAGTCCATGCCTGGGGCTACTGACTTCAAAGGGACTAGGTAGGAGATCTTTCAATTAACCCTTCACCACAAACAAATGACATTGCAAATAATTATTCTTCTCCAATAACTTATTATTACTCTTTAATATCATCACTGTGATGATCATTCATAATTTTCAAATTTCTAAAGCGATGCTCCAAAGTTCAGCGAAGGGCACCAGCTTATTCGGGAGTGTGACGATTATGTACTATTACTTCTTTGGGTTATAATCGTCATCAATACGGCCTTTACTTCAACAACAACAACAACAACTATTGTTTATGACTGAAGAGGATCAAAATACACTGGTCAGCAACAAAAGTAGAAACTCATGTCTCCTGTTTTACAGCTTGCAATGCAGGGAAATACGAGTCCCACAAGATGTAATGTCTGTTTTAGCCATTTCATTGTCGCAGTCTCAGCAGCCAGCAACCATCCACCTGATTGCTTCCTAGGGCTGGTTGATTAATTTAGCAAGCCAAGATGTTTTAGTCGAAATAATCTCTTTTATTATTTATTTATTCCACTCATTATGTGCAATGTCAGTAAATCGTAATTTAAATATTCACGGCTGGGTGGCAATATATAGAATCCACTTAGCACGCTCAAGCACACAATTGTTTGATTATATATATGATGAATGAATGAATGAATCAATCAATCAATAAATCAATCAACCAACCTATACTAACCATCCAATCAATCAAATAAATTTATATAGCCTCCTTCAATATTTCCTAAACCCAGACCTGGTCGAAAAGTCTTGAAAAGCTAAACCAGTATATATATATACAGGTCTATTATATATATATATATATATATATATATTAATTTACATATTCCAGCACTGTCCTGCTGAAATTTTCCTATTCCAGCACTGTCCTGAGCTGGAATGTGAAAAATTCACTGCTCGACAATTCTCGACCATAAATTTATAAATTTGTAGATCCATCCAGAGCATTACCACAAAGACTACCGTGCAGCACACCATAAAGCTACCAATGTTAAATGATGCATTGCAAAACAATGAGTCCAACCAGCTTGTTAGCTGAGATGAATAACAACAGTAGGCTAAGCTATCCTGATTGGCAGCTCAATCAGTGTTTACAACTTCATTTCCTTAGCCTCGGCAATAGAGGGTGATTGGCATGACCAGCCTGTTCCTCGACATCTGAGCTTCCCACTCACAGTGCATCTTCGGTGAACTCATTACGGCTATGGAACGCTGGTGGAATATGAAGCTATAAATAAATTTCTACTCTTGCAGGGATTACATTTGAATGCCTGACCTTTTGGTCGACAGTCCAGTAAACTGTCCATAAAAAGTAAATAATTATATCATACATAGTTTACATACATTATGTATGTATGTATGATACATACAATACATACATACATACTTACATACATACATACATACATAATACACACATTAATACATTTATACATGCATTTACACACATTCAGGAATAACTTGGATGCCTGCAACTGCTCAAACTAGGTTGTGAACCAGCATCCTCTAGAACAGCAGCCAAGCAAAGCAGCTGTAAGACTACCCTATCATTCACAGCATGTCTGTTGGGCCGGTCAAACACAACACTCCCCTACCCCACCCCTCTTCACAACAGCGGTGGAGTAGTAAGGCAGGGATAGGGAACTCATAGCAGCATCCCCAAGAAAAACAAATCAATTCATCATTCATGCGCTGTCTCCTTTCCCGACCAACCACTTGTAGACTGATTCCCTGTAATAACAACATCAATCTGACACCACTGTTCATGAAAGCAAGCCAAGCAGACACACACACAGCCGCAGACAGACAGACAAATACATAAGCAGACACATGGACAATTCCACGCACACACAAACACACACACATGCGCGCGCGTGCATGTGCTACGCACTGTATCCCAAGGAGTGTGCAATGAGTAGCCATGGCGTGTGAGAGAAATCAATATGTGGCCGTGGAGACATCAATCGGATTTGACAAAGTCTCAACAGACATCATCGGATATGGACAGGATAGGAGGTGGGAAGACCAGCACGTGACATCCGGAAAGATAGCGCACGGCTAAACGTTAGCACAGCCGTTACCCAGAATTCCCCGAGGGCGACAGAGGAAACGGGAAGCAGAAAGGGAAGCAGAAAGGGAAGCAGTGAGGGAAGCAGAAAGGCGAGAAAGCGGAGAAGAGGAAACATTATTCTAACAGCCTATATAGCCATAATAGAATTCTAGGCTAACTGGAAACTAGGGAAGAGGGCAGAGAAGAGGAAACATTACTCCAACTGCCTATGTATAGGCCTACTCCTAATAGAATTCTAGGCTAACTGGAAACTAAAGTCTTTGCCTGGACACCTCCCATGCAGCAAGAAACAATCTGCATTATATGATATAATGGCTAATAAAAGTCTGAGACTGACAGTCAGAATAAGACGTGTGGCTAAGAGAGCGACTGGATGTGACATGTGGCTAATGGAAAAAGGCAATAAGACATGCTGGTCACCGAGAGGAATGAGCATAAAATGTCATATATGGCTAATGGAAAAGTAGAACAGGGTATGTTGTCCAAATATTAGCCACAAGGTCAATGGAAGGATAGTAATTAGTTATGTAGACTAACAAACAGCTATAAGGTACTACTCTATTATGAATATTATTCATACTATCATTATAACTAAAATAACGCATTGCTTTTATATTACTGATATATATAGTAATGTGATAATGACGATTATAACTTTTTTTAAATTTGAACCCATGTAATAATTAACAATCCCAGAGGAATAAAAAGTTTACCACGAGAATTCATATAAAATAAATAATATAAAATAAATAATAACTATAATTAAATATAAATAAAATGTACACTTGATCTTCAGGAACCAAAAATACTTTAGAAAAAATCAATAAAAAATTATCATTCTAATATTCTAATATCTCTCAAGGCTGAAGTCCTCTGGGCCACACAAATTCCCCAGAAGATTATAAATGATTTACAGAACCTTACAACCTTACAACCTGAAACGCTCAACTCATCAACATTATTGCTACACTGCTACAGTTATATATCTGATAATAATTATAATTGATACAGTACCATTATTATTATTTCTCAACGATATCAGCCTTGAGAACTGCTATTATTTATTATTATTATTATTCACATCTCCATGGCTATTTCCTCTGCTATGTGTCCTGCTTATCTTAGAAAGCAAATTGGACATTTGACGCTAGATAGACTAATAGAAGTTAAGCACCATGGCGAACAGCTATTAGCATCGGCAATGCGTGTGACATATTGGTAAAAGAAAACCATGAAATTGGCAATTTTTCCAGTTCACGGTACATAATTTTTCACGTTTTTGTCGTTGTTTTCACAGTGACCTATCGACAAAACTTGACGGACTACTACCGACAGTCATGATCTAACAGAAAAGTCGTAAATTTCTAAAGCACTAATTACAATCATCGAAACATGACACCAGCTTATTCCTGAAATAGCAACAACGCCAAGAAAAAGTGCATTAACTATTAATGTCACCGGTGAAAATGCATAAGTCAATATCACATCAGTCAGAAAGCAACGGGTAATTGGCTTTAATCTATCAAAGTAACTATTGATGGAATAGAACATGGTCCTTTAAGAACTGACACCTTGCGGCCATCACAGGTATTATGCACTGTAACCTCACTTCTTAGCCTCCAGCAGGTGAAAGCAGGCGATAAGTTTTCCCTCTTGCTGTTTGATTTCCCACTCAGAGTCTCTACACTCATTGTATTCATTCTATAGCTGAACCCGCCAGAGGGCACAAACTGAACTGGTTATCGTGGCATTCATTCATGAAAAACATATCATCTAGAGATTTACAACAATCGAGTCCTTAATTCATTTTATAGCGGATATACCATTTACATTTTGGCCACTGGTCTAAGTCAGACTGGATAGGAACATGGAAAGACTTTCTTTCCCACATGAAATGAATGTTGCTCAATGGACATTCCTAACTTAAAATTCATTCACACAAATTTTCAAATCAAAGCATCGACAGACATGTAAAATTGTAAAGTTTACAAACTGGCTGCTGCTGCTATAGACAGTAGTAGCTGTTACTGCTGCTGCGGCTGCTGCATTGTATAGAAAGCAGTGGGAGAGACCTTCCATCTCATACAATCACTTACAGATCTCATACACTTATAGATCTCATACAATCATGTACAGATTGATTGCCCATTTATACAGATCCTTCAAGTGTCTCATTCCGATTTATAGACACTACTAAGTTAAGCCTTAGATGAACATTCAGTTTCGAAAATAATTTCCTCCTTCCCCTCCTCCTCCCCCTCCTCCTCCCCCTGCTCCTTCCCTTCCTCCTCCCCTCTCCCTCTCTCTCCTCCTCTTGACCAGTCTGCCTTCTGCCTTCTGCCTCTTCAATTGTCTTCCGTACCTCTGGCAAGCCATAACAAAGGCACTGATCCCAGGGATCAACCCTCTTTATATCAGTCTGGCTGTTTACACTGGCATGGATGTCAGCTGCAGCCGGCCTGTAATTTGCTTCTAAGGGTGTTAGGAGATACAAGCTGATCATTAAGCGGCCATAGATAAAACCAAGAGCTACCCATCAACTCCAAATACTCTCATTAATCCAAGTACTGACCCTATATGCCTTAAACAATTGTAGGCTTCCATGACTTGTACAAACAGCTTCTATACTCCAAATACTCTCATTAATAAAAGTTACTTACCCTATGCCTTGAACCATTGTAGTCTACCCTGACTTGAACAAACAGCCTCTATACTCCAAATACTCTCATTAATCCAAGTACTGACCCTATACCATAAGCAATTGTAGTCTACCCTGACAGAACAAACAGCCTCTATAGCCCCCTTGCAGTCAAATAAGTTTTAAAAAAAACCTTTTTGTCTCTTAACTCAACCCTATAACCACCGGAATAACTTAGGCCAAAGAACCAAACCGATTCCCTCAGTCTTATCGGGCCATTTCGGTGGCATACGCTCGCTGTAGTCATTCCAACCTTATAAAGAGCGACTTAAAAGCTAAGGACAGATTTAGCTATTTCATGAGACTAATGTCAAGTTAGAGACATCCTGCTTCTAGAAGATCAGAGAGAGGAGTGGTTATGGTAGCTGAAACTTGGGTTTGTGTTTCTGCTATTTTAGGGAAGCTAGTACTTAGGTTCCAAACACTAAGTCAATCCCATAACCACAAGCTGTTTGAAAACACAGAACTTTTTAAATGTAGGCCACGTGTATGTAACTGCAAGCATTAGCATTTGTGCCATATATACATAGAGTATTGAGGTTTTATTATTTGTAAATATTCATGAATATTTTAAAATGTTAATATTTTTAACATTCGAATACCCAATCTATGATCAGTAGTACTTAGACAACTCAAGAAAGCATCCTCAAAGTAGCTGGCTACACAGAAACTGTATGAATTGTCCCAATAACAATAATAATTCCAAAATTTGGTTTCCAAGTCACTTTTAGTACGCACACTGGTCAGTTGAATCGTCAGATCAGATCAAATCATTGAAATGAATCCAATGAAAAACTCCAACTTACACCGTAGGTAACGTTATCCAATCTGAGCAAACATTTATTTACACTGGTGTCATGGAAGAAAACTTATATATTCATATGGAAGAAATCATAACGGACAAGCTGTTCAAACAAATGGCCTGCTCTAAGGCTCTATTCGGTAGTAATAACGGGCACCAGATACTTGGATCAACAGCAGGAGCAGTGCCAAAACACTAGCAGTTAGTAAAATATTGATGCAACAGTAGAAAGCTTTTAACACTCGTCAGGTCAATGATAAGAAAAGTGGAGACGACTTGACATTGAAAGATAATGCAATTCAGTGTTGTTATGTAATGGACAACACCTGATAGCACAGCGCAGTTGCTGGAGCCAAGGGCGGATACAGAAACTTTGGACGGGGGGGGCCAAAAATCTTGGCCTTGGGTTTGGAAAAAATCTTGGCCTTGGGTCTGGGAAAAAATCTTGGCCTTGGGTCTGGAAAAAGTTTCTTTCATATCCGTCAAAAAAGTTGATGACCTTTTTTTTAGTCATCCGGTAAAATTTTGGGGAAAATTATACCATATTTCATTTGGAAATATACCAAATTATAAGCTTGTTGGAACCGAATGGGGGGCCACGATACATGGGCATTTCTAAATGGGGGCCATGGCCGGATTGGCCCCCCCCTGGATCCGCCCCTAGCTGGAGCAAAAGTTGGCATCAGAACAAAAGAGCTGGTCTATTGCCATATCAAAATATTAACGTCTGCATCTGTCTTGAAGGGTTCTATATGACTGGGCTGGAAGTCACGTGGTGGACCATTGGTTCGAGTACTTACTCTTGGCGTCTGAGCCTCTCCACTCAGATGCTTATTGTGCACGACCATTTGCAAGTCCTTCACGCGTAATTGCTTAGAATCTTCAACCAATGTTTTGCTGCTGGATAGTAGTACTTAACAAATACAGATATAATGAGTGACTGAGTGAAGGAACAGGTGAGGGAGCAAGTGAGTGAGTGGGAAAGTGAATGAGGAAGTAAATGTCAGGATGTTGCCATCTTCTTCATAATCTGTCTGTCTGTCTGTCTGTCTGTCTGTCTGTCTGTCTGTCTGTCTGTCTGTCTGTCTGTCTATCTGTCTATCTATCTATCTATCTATCTATCTATCTATCTATCTAATCTATCTAATCTATCTATCTATCTATCTATCTATCTATCTATCTATCTATCTATCTATCTATCTATCTATCTATCTATCTATCTATCTATCTATCTATCTATCTATCTATCTATCTAATCTATCTATCTATCTAATCTATCTATCTATCTATCTATCTATCTATCTATCTATCTATCTATCTATCTATCTATCTATCTATCTATCTATCTATCTATCTATCATCTATCTGAAGAATTTATATAGCACTTCTTTACGATAGCTATTCGCAGGCACAGAACTATATAAATTTATAAAACGACCTCACTACAAGAACCAACACCAATGCCAGCAAGCAGCATGCAGCGACATAAGCTTCTGAAACTAGACAGAAAACTACAAGGGAAGATGGAAAAGATCCAATGCATCCATGGCTATGAATACCATGCTGACCCAAGCAGATGTCCCACCCGCTGTTTACTGGTTCCTTTCCAGGCTCCCCATGGTTTTTCTGCATCTCTCCACCCATGATAACATAACCAAATCTTCCACAGAAGACATTCAGTTTCCCAGTTTCAAGGCTAGCACCAAACCTACTGCAGTCAGTAGTCTTTGATGGCTTCCACTTGAAACAGCATCAAATAATTATCTCCAGTTGTGAAAATTTTGAAATGCCCCCTAAAGGAAACTAAGGGTCATTTGAAATCCACAAATCAATTCATTATCTGAAATTCAGGCTTTGGCTGGCGGAGCAAGGGTCCTGATTGGCTGTTAAGATATATGCAAGGGTGTGTCCCTTTGGAGTCACAGATTGACTTGTCTACTGACCATCAGCTGAGCCCAACCCTATCTATCTATAATCAACTCAGTGTTAACAGCTACCGTACTGGTTAATTAGAACTTGCACTGGTCAGAGACAAATCTTGTAGAATCGTTTTCTTTGAGAAGCTCTTCTTTTGCAACCCTGTACTCTGTAACGTTGGTCAAATTTAGGTTAATTATCTGCTATAAGCAGGGCTTAAAGTGGGTGGGAAACTGGGAATGCGTGGGAACGGCGTTCCCACTGCTCTAGAATTTCTTGGCTTGCGTTCCCACTGCTCACCATGCATGGCTCCGTTGAAACATGGGCGTTCCCAAGAAAACTTAATCAGCGTTCCCACTGCTCACAGTTGGCGTTCCTACTGTTCACACAAACCATTTTAACCACTGGTTATAAGCCCTGAAACAAATGTCGGGTAACTGCTCTGATCTTACTGTCTCAGTCAAAAGATAGTTCAATATGTATCTGATGACTCAGGGCTTTTTTAAGGTGCAGTTGTACACAAAATGTACAGTTCTAAATGGATTTGTGCAGTTGAAGAAGCACTTTTGTACAGTTAAAACTAGCCAAAAATGGTCATTGTCTTCCGATTGGAAGTAATTTACCATGGAGGATGGCAAGGAAAAGAAGGAATTGCACAGTTCTAACAATTTTTTAAAACAGCCCTGTGATGATTCTGAACAGAGATGAGTTGCAATGAATTATATGCTATGCTTCATCAATACGTTAAAAAACCAACAAAATATCAGTTTCACTAATAATGCACCAACTTTCGTTCATCAACAAGAAACGTAAGATGCCGGCTTCACAAATTAATCTGCAAAAATCGTTAAGTACTATGATCTTACACGAGTAAGTCTGCATTTCTTTCAGCACAGACAAAAACTCTGAAACATGAACAAGCTTCTTCATGGGTAATTGCATATATTTCAAAACTGGTGAGACAGGTAGCCTCGGGAGAGTTACACTCAGGCAAGTAAGCAGGTAAGATAACAGAGCGTATACATACAATTTTTACAGGCTAATGGATGCAGTGTGAGATTTCCATGACAAAAATATCCAGAAGAGAATTTTTAAAGTAATGCTTTAATTTTTAAAGTATTGCTTTCGCTTTAGAATTAATGGCGTGCCCAGAAATTGCTAAGGAACAGAGTTAGTAAGAAGATAGCATGGGTCAAGTAGTTGAGTTGTGGTAGCTATAGCCGGAGGTCAGACAGGAGCCCACCATATCCAAAGGCAGACCTGCCAACACCTGCCAACCACATCCAAAGGCAGACCTGCTACCACCTGCCAACATTGCTTTGAACTGAAATCGACCAGACTTGTTTCAGACTGTTTCTAATGTGTCTGTAGCAGCAGCGAATAAATGCACACATGGTGCTACAGTGTGAATATAAAATTTTTACGACAATAAAAACTAGGATTATATTTTTTTATGTACATGTACTGTACTAAATCTACAGTCTATTTCCCGCCATTGGTAAACATAAATAATTCTAGTATTCTTTCTTAAATTGACTTCTTTCTGATCATAAATCAATCATCTCCTCCGCTGAATGTTTCTGAAGCCAATGTAATGAAATCAATCAAGCACAGTGTTCAACGCGGATCAATATAGGTAATTGATTGCTCAATCAATCACTCAGGTGATCGCTTATAACAGGGTCGAAGCTGAATCAGGCGTGTGATTGGACACACTTCATTTTCCTCTCAGTTGATTTATCGAGTGGAAGCTACTAATCTTTTGAGACCAACTGTAACTTGCTGATCTAAGCATTCAGATGAACCATTACTTTTAAGAACACCCCAACCAAAACATGTTCTTTCAAGATAACCTGTCTGCATGACAGAGAGACAGACAGAAAACACACACAGATAGACACACACAGACATATAGCCTGTCAGACAGATACACAGACAGATACACACACAGACAGTCACACACAGAGATGTCTGCATATCTGGCAGACAGACAGACAGATGCACAGACAGACAGACACACAGAAGGACAAACAGTCTGCATGTCTAGCAGATACACAGACAGGCAGACAGATGAACACACAGACATATAGACTGCACAAACAACATACATGTACCTGTAAGTGCTACTTTGGTGGCACAGTGGTCAACTGTAACTCTGACCATAATGACTAGGTTCAAACCAAAGAGCTTTCACAAAAACCCGGCAACTTGTAATTAGGGATGTACCGAACATTCATTTCGCATTCACTTCGCATTCTTTGCATTCGCCTTTGGGCTGAATAGCGGGTCAAATAGCTATTCAGTATTCGCTGCAGAATAGTAGCGGCTGGACCTAATATGAACAGTGGTCACATGACATCTGTTTCTGCAATTGTGGCTGCTATAGCGAGTGGACTGAAGTTACATGTAGCGTAGTTCAGAGGTTCTCAAGCTTTTTTCGCACGCGACACACCTAAACTTGGAACCAAATTTCGCGACACACCATGCAATCGTCATGAAAATATCGTTAAAAATTTAATTTATCCTAAGCCAGCTTAGCCTATATATTTGAAATTGCTACAAATTTTAATGAATGAAATGTTGACATTGAATGCTCTCTAGTTTTTAATTATTCCAAAATTCCAAATTCTACTAATCTTAATTTACGACTTTACGTCGTTTTATGACTATGCGTTAATATTGTTTAACCTAACAGTTAATGGGATTTTTGCTCCTGGATTTTCTTTAGATCATGGTAAGATGAGGATCCACAGGCTTTGTGAGTGCGACACCTAGCCTACAATTGCGCAGCAACCTAGCCAGATGTTCCTGGAGACTTTAAACTTGGGTCCTTACCCGTTAACAAGACTAACGACTGAAAATAGTCAAATAGGAGTTTCATATATAGGCCTAGCCTAGCCGTTTTAGATAACTGTTTTTGTTAAATTATTATTCATAGTCCAAGCCTCTGTAATAGCTCAAGGTAAAACAAGAAAACATGGGATATGGGTAGCTGAACTCTACCGAAACTAAACGTCCTTCAATCCTTCAAAACGTCGATTTATTGTAACGGAAAACTTGAGAACGCATGCTTTCAGGTAATTTCTTAGTTATAAAACTTGGTCCATTGAGACTTTTGGATTCCTGGACTTTGTCCACCACTGTTATATAGTAAATTGTCATGCTCTGATTACGCAAACAGCTATAAGATAGCACATTCAACCATTCCGCATCATCCATTTTAGAATCGCAAAAATATCTGCTTCTTTATGATATTTTTCTCATTATTTTCGAAGGTTGGGTAAAATTTTAATTCGCGACACACCAATTCTTCGCGACACACCAGCGACACACCATTTTTACGCGACACACCGGCGGTCGCTTCACGACACACTAGTGTGTCGCGACACACTGGTTGAGAACCTCTGGCGTAGTTAACTGTCTACTTTTAGTCTATGCATTAACTTTACTGAACTGAAGTTTTAGCTTACATTGAAAACTTTGAATGCTGTCTGTACACCTATTTTTGTTACACTATTCCTATTCGGACGAATAGTGATAATCAACTATTATGTCCTATTCAGCACAGCTTTACTTGCAATTAATCCATCCATATAATGTACAAACACATAATCACTTGCCCACTCATGTACAGCCTGCCTGCTCTTCAGTCTGCCTGTCTGTCTGTCTGTCTGTCTGTCTGTCTGTCTGTCATCGGTCTTTCTGAACAGTGGACTGTGGTCTGCAAGCTCATTCATTTGTGTGCTCTTCTGGAAAAAATATCGAATAATGGCAGAGGCGGAGGAGAGCACTTGGAGACCAAATGGATCGGGACAAAAACAGACAAATGCGCACTTCTCTCGCGCTGAAGAACCTTAAAACGCGTTGCCTCCCGGAGGCATTCCGCAATTAGCCACAGGTCCTTGGCCAAGCCGTGCAGGATTAAATTGCTCACAGAAACAGCAGCAGCCACAGATTATGTGGCAGACAGCAAAAATCTATATAGACATATCCATAAAACTCAAACAGCGACAATGAGCGACATGCATATAGAAGCACAGACACACACACACAGACACACAGAGACACAAACACACACAGACACACACACACACAAATTTATAATTCCAAATGCAAAAAGCATTTACACATATAAATATCTGTCAATTTCTGCAGCATACAAATAAATTGGACGGAAGGAGGCGATTCGTCATCCCACGCTTTCCTTTGCAGTTTGCAATTATTTCCCAATTAAATCCACCTTACCAAATATTTCCTGGAAAAGACATTTCCACAGAAGCAGCAAGCTCATGGATGAAAGCACTGAATAAGTACCTGACAGTGATAATGGATCCCCTGTGACAAGATAGGGGAATGGGGGGCCAGATCAGACCAGCTACGACCAGGACAAAAGCCAACATCAGATGGAGTCAGTAACTATAGCAGACGATAGCAGCAGAAGGAATGCAGGCTGCTTCTAAAGAAATTGTTATCTCCCATCTGAGGCCACGAGACAAGGGACAGATTAGGCGAAGGTCAGCAACTTAAATGAAAGACCCATAAGTGTGGCCAATGCAAAGTGCAGTCTTTTGAACATACAAGGAGCGGGCTTAAACTTGGGAAGCCATTTCCTGCAACACATGTTTTCACTCAGAGAACAACATTCCACAGTCCACACATCCAAAGTAATTTAATTAGAAAATTTTGCTGTGGCAAGATGCCATAAAGGACACGCTAAGAAATAATTCTAACACAGAACAAAAGAAGCAGATAAATTATTGTAATGTTCATTCGTCCGTTCATTCATTCATTCATTCATTCATTCATTCATTCATTATGTGGACTTAAATAGCACCCCTTCAAGAAATCTAGTCAGGAGCTCACCCAGCCAAGTCATGGCAAAAGAAAAAAGACTCGATTGATTTAATGTAATCACTCAAATCTCGACTCAAGACATATCTCTTCTCTAATGCATACCTATGACGGATTGCATTCTTGTGTTTGTAGAGGCGCCTTTGTAACGGCATGTGCTGTGTCACGGCGCCACTGAAATTGTCGTCCTTGTTTTTCTTAAATTATTATTATTATTATTATTATTATTATTATTATTATTATATTGTTGTTATTATAAAACAGAGTTTGAATGGCCGGAAGCAACATATGCAGCTCTGACAGGAGGTCATTCCAGATGGTTGAACCTGCAACTTTGTAATGTAATGTAAAGCTTTGAAAATTTTGCAGCGCCCGCAATAGCCACCCACGTCAGAGAATCTATCTTATTCACCAGCATTATATCATATTATCCGACTTTTTAGCTGTGGCTAAGCTGGGATAGCCTCTGAGTAGGTTTCTTGAAGAGGAGCTATATAAATTTTCGAAATAAATGAATGAATGAAATAAATTCTGCATTAGCCAAAATGCCCTGTTCGTTCAAGTTCAAAATAAGGGGATGCTAAGCCAAGGAGACATCAAGGTGCTACAGTGGCAATCGGTGATGACAGCGGTTGTGTGGTGGAAGTTCAGTAGACTTGGGATAGGATAGCTCTTGAGAAGTTTGGTTTTAAGTCGTGAGTGGAAAGTAGCAGAGAAGAGTGCAAATCCATATATGTATAAACAACTTCTGGGCGAGTAGTATGCTACATTAGAAATGGCCAACATGTCACAACCACACTGTATTTTATGTGCATTGTGTTGGACATCAAGTCACGCCACCCACAATAATTGAATTCCTTGAAGTGACTGGCTATTCAATTGAATACCTTGAAGTGGCTGGCTATTTTGTCATGCACTGCGGACATGCAGTCATGCAACCTTATTGCTATACACTCGAAATATGGCAATTGCCCATTTACTAAATGTCTGTATCAGTATAGCCTAATAGTATCCATTCACTGGACAGAGTATCAATCATTAGAGTATACAGCTAATATGACATCATAATAAGGTGTAGGTGTAGTCTCATCGTAACACACAACGCAACAATTAATACACAATTCTTTATCCACTGATGCAACCAATCAAGGATTACTGATAAGCAGGCCCGGATTAACCACGGTGCTGATTGTGCTGCAGCACAGGGCCCCAAGTTTAGGAGGGGCCCCCAAATTGTGAAAGCGAAAAAAATAAAGTGAGGATTCTGGAAAGACACAGTGCAAATTGCAATGCATTATGCACAGCAATCATAGCTATGACTAAATATATAACCAAATAATGTCATAGTATTACGATGATGTCAATTTGTTGTATCCCTCTCAAAGGGATATATCAACCCTTTAAGGTAGGCCTACAGTTTGTAGTTCACATGAACGAGATGCTGAAGGCGGACGGAGGTTTAATACAGGCTACTTTCCCTAATGTGGGGATCGCACTGAGGATATAGGCCTACCTCTATTCCAGTTACTAACTGATGGTGGGAGATCATTCTCGACGAATTCCAGAGTGAAGAATCATCTGCGCACAACAATGACCCTGCAGAGACTTCAAGCTCTGTCGCTTATGTGCATCGAATCGGAAGTCATGCAAAAGTGTTGACTTTGACGACATAATAAACGACTTCGCCAAACAAAAAACTCGCAGAAAGCACTCTAGCACTCTGGCACTCTGGTAATCATAGGCGTAGGCTACGGGAGATTTCAACAGTGGGGATGGGGGTCAAGACTTTGCTTCTGCTCGAAAAAGTTGAGTTTTTTTAGTCATCGGGTTGAAATCTCGTGAAAACTACTAATTTTTGCAGACAAAAAGTTGGCGTTTTTTAGTCGTCGGGTTTGAAATTTCGAGAAAAACACTTTTTAAAACTATTTTTCCGGGCCTGCTTGCCCCCCAAAACAGGCTTGTCCGATTTTTTTTTTGGGAGGGGGGGAATTTGCCTCTGGACCCCGTCTCGTACGCCTATGGTAGTAATGGCTTATACAGAATGTTGTTGTTTGACAGACTATAATTATTCTGTACATTTCAGTGCGTGAGTCGTGAGCTCGTAACAATTGTCCTATCTATTTATGTGCTGTAAAGTATAACAAGTTATGTTTCGGGTTATTGTATGTCTGCTTTGCGTCTTAAAATTGTATGGGGCCCCGTCATTCGATCAGCACAGGGCCCCCAAAACTGTAGATCCGGGCCTGCTGATAAGCATTTTTAGGCGTGGAAGTGGGAAGAATTAATTATTAGTACTCAGAAACATTTTCTGTAAGTACATTTAAACTTTTGACTTGATCTTAGCTTTTCCATAATAAACGTGGGGCACGGTGGTGTAGTGGTGGCGTCGTTGCCTTGAAGCCGGAAGGTTCGAAGTTCGAATCCACCTCGCCGTGTAAGGACCTTGGGCAAGTCTTTCACTCACAATTGCTCAGCGCTTCGGTGTGAAACTCCGATGCAGTGTCCACTCTGCATTCGGGAGCGCCTTTGAGTAGACAGAGCTTGAAGAGGCGCTATAACAAGTGCACATACAAACATACAAACAAATAACTCATGGCTACAGATGGAATAGCTACAGTGCAGTCTAAGCACGAAACCTAGACCTGCGGTTAGATTCTGGATACCATCTAATGACGCAAGTCTACCACATGGCTAGTCCTTCCGTCAGATTAACCCAAACCAATACTTAGAGATTCCCAGCCTAAAGAATGTGTCCCTATAATAAAAACCATACTTTTCCTGGGTGGCCTAAAGCCATTATGCTGTCTGCGCCTGCTGCAGTGGGGCCTCCCTTCCAGTTGCATTAGCAAACATCTGATCGAAATTTCACTCACTAAATCGTGTATCGCTATGCACTCTATCAGCGGAGCAGCCCTACATTATGGACCCTGAAACCAGTCAGCCAATCAATCTGCCAGTCAGTGACCACTGACCAGCCCAGACAATGGTCAGCCGCAGCAGGTCAGCCGTCAAAATAGCATTCATGTTGTCCAGAGAGACAGCATCTAGTATTGCCTGACAGCAGAGAGAATGTGCCGCACCATGACATCCACCAGCCCACCACTGTCCAGTAAATAAGCAATCTGAAAAATGTTCGCGGGAATCTAATTTCTAATTTCCAGTTGTATTCCTCATGCAGTGCGAACAATGCAGCCAGGAATACGTAATGCAGGATATTAAATTTCTCGCATGGCCCATCCAAAATAGATCTACTTTCTCAGAAGAAAGGCTGTCGATATGGTGGGAAAAATTGACGTCACTATCGAAACGTCAGGCAGTAATGAAATTATTTAAATTGTGCAATCATGCAAATTAAGTAATCTAATCTCTAAATTGTAATTAGGCCTAAAAAAAAGTGTTGTGTTTCCGGTAACAGAGCTAAAAAAAATTGGGTAGGTAGGTCGGAAAATATTTTTATTTTGTAAAATATTTTTATGCAGTGACTATCCGAAAAAGTATACCCCACTAGTCTTTTTTGCACGCTGAAACAAAGTACGTGTTCTAAGCAAGTATAAACTGCCTATTTCCCGACTGTCTGCACCTAAAACTGCTCTAGAAACAGTCCTATTAATTTCATTTTGTTGACGTCTCTTATGTTATGTCAATACAAATGTAAAAATAATATTTTTTCAAAAAAAATTTTTTTTGAATTTTTTTTTTTTTTTATAAAAATATTTTACAAAAATATTTGGGTCGCGGCCGTAAAACTGGGTCGGTCGGGTTACCGGAAACACAACACTTTTTTTACGCCTTATGAAAACTTCTGTTTCATTGTAGGCAACCAGCAACTGCTAAGATCTTATATACACTGCTTACAGGCTTACAGTGTCAATAATTACAACTGCAAGCAAACTAAACGTCAATTGTTTTGACTGAACTCACTTTTTAATTCAGATCACATGCCTGCTGATTTCAATATCATATTAAAAGCTCAGCTCTAGGATAAGCATGGATAACCCAACCCCCTCCAAATGCTGCCACCATTATGGTGGTTTACCGCGATTGGAGCGCAAATAACAATTAAAGTCAACTCCACAATAATCTCATAAGTAATCCGAAACATCAAGCATCTTGGAACCATGGATGATTGACATCTTGGAGCTATGGATGATTGACATCTCTCTCAAGCCAAGTGCTCAGTAGAAGCACTGATGATCAACTAGCATGGATTCTGGAAATTAACAACTGTTTGCTTAAGTGGGTTTGGATGGTATTAAACAGCCAAAAAGCCTACATCATCATGGCTTCAACTTTGGAGATCAATGGTACTTTTGAATAATATATGTTAATGTCACTGATACAGAAGCACAATGTGCATCTTGAAGTTCAAAGGAGAATGCTTCTCTTCCCATCTGATCTGACTCTTTCTTACTCAATCTGCAGCTCCCTGAGCATACATTTTGCTCCTGCCTCATATAGGTCTTCCTCAATTGCTGTCAACCACAAATGACACTCGTCAGCAGTCATGATCTTCGACAAAAGTCAAGCTGCAGGGTAAGGCTTCGTGTCAAAACGAAAAAGCATTGTCTTTGCTGGATTGACAGGTCGTCCATTGTCACATATAACTATTGACGTTGTTGAAAGACACTATAGTCTGATGACAGGACATGTACAACTGAATGGAGACAAGAGATGATTGGACAATACTTCGCTGATCCATGCATGCCACCCATTGACAAGATCTATAGTGCCTAACATTTTCGTGATTATACTTCATGGAAGTCTTTGCTGATCAATCTGATCACAACAATGCCATTCTCTCCTGACTGTCAGCAATCCCAGCGATCACTGAGAAGATTGTCAGACAGCCAACAAAGAGCAACTAGACAACCAAGAGAACAACTACAAAAGCAAAGGAACAACTACAGAAACAACGACAGAAACAAAAAAACACAGATAATAAACTACAGAAACAAAGGAGCTACACAAAACAAGAACAATTATACAGAAACAATAATGACAGAAACAGAAAAACCACAGACAAGCAACTACAGAAACAAAACAAAACAAAATAAGCAAATACAAAAACAAAGGAACTATACAAAAACAGGAACAACTACAAAAGAAAGACAGAAACAGAAAAAGCACAGATAAACAACTACAGAAGCAAAGGAAAGCCATAGAAAAAACAACAGAAATCGAGAAATAACCACAGAAAAAGCATTTAAACAATGAAAAGCCACACAACAATGGAAAAACCAGAGAAACACAGGGGCAGCTGCAGAAACAAATGAACAAATGCGGAAACACAAACATCCAAGAAACCCAAAGAAAACCTGAAAAAAACATGAACATCCGGGAAATCAAGAAGACACACCCAGAAACACACCGAAAAACCTACAGAAAGAACGAAACAACCAGTGGTGAGCTGAAGAAACAGTGTTGAGATGACAGCCAGAAACGATCAAGATATGCAGGCTTTCCACTGAAAATGACTCTGGCCACCACCACCGCATGCACATTGCACAGTCCTCACTCGTCATACATCAGTCACATCAAAAAATCATGCAGAGCGCAGCGTTAATCGGGGAAGGCGAAAAGCGAAAAGCATTATCAGAGTAGGAACACACTCTTCCGTGAGCAAGTAATGGCTGCTGCAAAGACACGGGCATAATTGCTAACGCTGTTTATACGATGATATATCTGAGACACCGTAGATCATAATTTTATAGGGAAGCCTACGGCGTATGTAACACCTGGATGGATATGTATTGCAGGGAAGTATGTATCATGAGAACGAGTTTTATGGCTATACGAGACATCAAAGTGCAGAAAGGTACGGGCAAAGAGCAGTAATAAAAGCATGCAATTTTTTCATTCTTTGAGGTGATTGCGCGTGATAAACTTCTTCTCGCCAATATGCCTCAGATTTGTTATGAAGCATTACACTTTCACTTAAACATCCAAAGGATGTTTTACTGATACTAAAATATTTAATAAATTCATTAATGTTACTAGTTTGCAGAAATCTGAGAATGGATGCAAGTGTTGTTCAATCTGATGTTCGCAGAAATACAAACAAGAAGAAGTCAGGCCAAACATTTCACAAACCAAACGTACATGTAGAGGTTCGATATTAACAGACGTGAAACTCCGATGCAGTGTCCGCTCTGCATCGGGAGTGCCTCTGAGTAGATAGAGCTTGAAGGGGCGCTATAACAAGTGCACATACAAACAAATTAAACTGCCGTAAAGTAAGGTAAGGCAGGTAATCGCTCGTTACTCTGAGTGTTACGCTCATGTAACAACTGTAACATATTCAGTTGCAAGAAGATATCTGACAAAATCACATTAGTGCTGCACACACCAATGTCATACACTAATGTCATACCCTAATGTCATACACTAATGTCATACACTAATGTCATACACTAATGTCATACACTAATGTCATACACTAATATCATATTACACTATGCAGCACACCATGTCGTGTGACACTGCAGAACATCAGATGAGAAAGCTTATTTGGCATCAAACACACCAGTTCAGTTTAGTGCTTCTGTCTTCAAAGAACTAGTCGGATCAATACCATCCATACAGTCGTCTTCAGAAATCCATCCAACTAGTCACTAACTGCATCTGGAAATTTATATAGCGCCTCCACCAGAGACCTCTGTACTAAGTTGTTAAGTGTCATTTAATACGAACGAAAATATTACATGTCAGTTAGCAACGTACAGTAAGATGACAGTCACCAGCGGCGAAGCTTTGCGCACTGACGTGCAACCAACCAACAAATTCAAATCATTACTAGAGATAAAAATTAGGATTCAAGGAGAGAAGGATGAGGAAAGACTAGCAGAAAGGATGGTGGAGGGACCTTTAATATGCAGGCAAAAGATCTGCATCGAGCAAAGGCGGTCCTGATGTGGGCACAAAGAGGAGAAGCTGATTAGAGGATTTAAGAGAACACAGCAAAGTCAGTGGCATAGCCAGGGGGTTAAGGGATAACCCCCCCCCATTGGCTTGGGAAAAACCGTTTTTAAAGGTTATTTGTCCAATTATATAAGAAAAAGCAAGCATCTGGCCATAAAACCCCCATGCATTATTAATTTCAAATATAACTGTCTATATGACTCTACTACATCATGGCTGGACTGGGAGCGCCTCTGAGTAGATTCTTGAAGAAGCGCTATATAAATTCACGAAATGAATGAATGAATTAATCATTCACACAGAAAATTAAGAGTTTTAATTATTGGTATCAGCCTTCTATTCTAATACAGTCGCAACAGATTGAAACACTGGCAGAAGAGTGTACTTAATAAGTAATTTTTTATCAATTTCTATGTTGCAAACAATATCATATGGACCAAATCTCATTTCATCAAATGCAAAGTTTATAGCCAAGAATACGCAACGTTCGTGATATAAAAGACATGTATGAAATATGTTTGTCTGCACCTGAGCTTTCATAAATAAAATTTTAAAAATCTCTCAAAAGCACGTTGCACAGTGCACAACGTACCTAAGAGAAGGCAATCTATCAAACAGCATAACAGACAAACATTGTAACAAAAGACCACCACAGCAACAAAAAAACATTGTCTAATGTCTAGCATTGTCTAGTTGCCTGACAACTTCATCATTAAGCGCCAGATCCAACAATCTCTGTACGGCCAATAAATGCAACATCTTGATCTGCCTACATGCAGTCACTATTCAATAACCAACACAAAGCATGCAAAACAAATAAAACTAATTGACTGATTAACTTACTTGCCTACTGAGTTACCTGTAACGTAACCAATGTAATGCAGTGGTGTAGTGGGTTTGCTCGTTGCCTTGCAGCCAAAGGGTTGCCGGTTCCAATCCACCTCAAGCCGCCGCGTAGGGACATTGAGCAAGTCCTTCACTCGCAAAATTGCTCAAGCGTTTTGGCGTGAAACTCCGATTTAGTGTCCATGCCGTAGTCGGGAGCGCTTCTGAGTAGAACCCTGAATGGGGGGAGGGCACTATAACAAGTGCACATACAAGCATGCATGCATACATACATACATGCATACATACATACATACATACATAATACATGCATGCATGCATACATAAATGTTTTAATACATACATACACACACAGACCCACATACATATATATAGTATTACATAGGCTTACATAGATACATTCATACATGTACATACATACAATACATACATACAAACAAACATACATACATACAATGTCATACATACACACATGCGTACATAGGTCTACATACATAGGCCTACATACATACATACATACATATACACACACATACATACACACACACACATACATACATATTACATACATAAACACAAAAAACAATAGGCAACATAAAAAATACTCACAGACTTCTTCTTTATCGAAGCCATCCATGTCTGCCATGACGACAGCCGACGCCAGAACCACCACGACGAGAAGAATCAGCCGGTCCGATGGTTGAACCTTCGAATAATTCATCGTAACTCTTCCGGCAATCGAATTCCCCGCAAACCACTCGCATCGACATCGTCTGCAGCAGCGGACTGTCATGGTGGCAGCGGACGAAACGGGAGCGGATCCGCCTCGACCGTAAAGCATCCGGCATCTGAACGCCCGGCGACCTCAATCCAATGGAGCGTCTGACAAAAGAAGATGTTGTCATCATCAATGCAAGCGAACAGACGCAGGCAACACAAGCAGCGAGCGTCCACTTACAAAGCAAACGTATGTGTGTGGATGCGTACGCATACACTCGCTCACGCATACATGTACGGTTCTCGCGCGGAAAGCAATAATTTCATTTTGCAAAACAGCTGTGGAGACAGGCGCGCAAGTACCGCAGCGCGAATCTGAACACCTGAGCTCTCTCTATATAATATGATGACCGTTTGGACATTTTTTACGTGAAAACATTGCTGTCAGGGGGGGGGTGAGTGGGGTGGAGTCGGGGACGTCCTGCTGGTTGATGCTGTTCACAGATCTATGGGGCAGGTGGGAGGCATGAACAATAGTCATTATGCTGCTTCAGAATCCCATATGATCCAGCCGTACAGGTGATGACAACAATTGTTAACACATTGTTAAAAGAACATGTGCGGCAATTTATCCACATTTAACATATATAGAATCTACACTAAATTAGCTAACCTTGCATCCAATTGTTTCTGACAATAATGACTTGAATTTTGTTTGTTTATTTATTTATTTATTTCTCGCATTTACTATAGCACCCCTTCAAGCTCTCCACTCAGAGGCGCTCCCGACTACAGCGCGGACACTGCATCGAAGTTTTCCGCCGAAGTTTTCCGCCGAAGTGCACAAGCAATTGCGACTGAAATACTTGCTTAAGGTCCCTGCTGCATGGCGGCTTGAGGTGGAATCGAACCTGGAACCCTTTGAATTGGGCAGGTGGGGAGAGAGAGAAGAGAGACAGACACACAGACAAACAAACAGACAAAGAGACAGACAGAAACATAGAGAGGGAAAGACCGACAGAGACATAAAGAGAGACGAAGAACCAGTGCATGGAGAAGCTACCGAACGAAAGGTAGAGCTGAGTGTCCGTCATTAGGGTAAAGATGGTATTTCCAACCACTTTCACTCAGTAAAACACTTAGCAGAACGGTTTAGAGAAAAGAAAAGCACTGTGAACAGACAATTGAGAGATTCCGCAAGTTGAGTGGTGGTACCCGGTCCGACATTGCTCCATTGACAAAGACAGATCGCATGTACAGTATGGAGAGTAAGATACGAGCCGAACCAGTTTAGGACCAGAAAAAGATACACCGTGCCAGTGCTCAAGGCGATGGGGTAAGATGGTATTAGTCGACAGAGTTGAAGACCGAAGATAAGTTCAGAAGAGCAACTGCAGTATTCACTATTGCCCATAGAGCCGATAATGTCCGTTGTGGAAAGGAGGGAAGCGCAGTCTATGAGTACAGGAATTTCTGATATATGCTGACTGGAGAGAGCAAGAAAGGAATTTGAAAACGGACACATGCATTTGTATCTATGTATGTATTCATATATTAGTATCCGCTAATCGATCAGCCAGTTGAGTGGATTCTTTATAAATTCATTCACTCATTCATGCAATGGGCTTATATAGCATCCTTCCGGAAACTACTCAGGGGCACTCTCAGCCCAGCCACGGCCAAAGTAAAAAGACCAGGGAGATATATGAAACGAAGTTTGATTGGTCAGATGTAATAAATGTAGCTTTGAAGAAGGATCATTCCAGATGGATGGTCCTACAACTGAGAAAGCTTCGCGTTGTCTGGCAGCTAAGTGAGCCCGAGGAACAAGAAGTTGCACCTTCATAGCAGACCGAAGAGGGCGACCCGCTTTAAAGTCAAAGACTGGGCAAGAGAGATTGTGCAGGTAAGATGGAGCAAAACCAAGATGCAGCGTAAAACCAGTGTAGCAATGCGGTATGAGATATGGGCTTATCCGACTTGTTAGTCTGCTTGTAAAGTGCCCTTGTAATGTGGCATGGCCGTGTGTTGCAGCACCATATAAACTATTATTATTATTATTATTATTATTATTATTAGTATTAATTATTATTATTATTATTATTATTATTATTATTATTATTATTATTATTATTATTATTACTACTACTACTACTATTAATAAACACATTTACACATTCATTCACAGTCTGCATACATACCATCATAAGTACATTCAAACATTCTGCCAATACATACATCCACATGTATACAATCGTACATAGTACATACCCAGTGCTACTCGCATATATATAAATACATGCACATACTTACAAATCAAATATACTTCATGCCGTGGTACAAGCAGGCATACATCCACAGATACACACTTGTCCTTTTTCCTAAAGTCTGTAATGATTGCAACAATGAACATACCCCAACAAAGAGCACAACAATTGCTGTGATACTATGGCGATGGATGGCGACGGATGGCGTGGGGATAACCGACAGCTGGTACTATTCAAATTAAAATAATGACAAGATCGGTACTGCAGCTGCTGTTACTGCCATGCTGGCCTGTGATGAGGTCATGAGACAGAGAATAGAGGCCAACAGCCTGTTTGCTCATTGAAGATAACTGAATTTGCATTTATCTCAACAAATTGGGCCTAACCTGGAATTCAGGGCCTCCTAGAGGCCACATACTACAATTGCTTGTGGCTGCAGATGGTCCTATAACAAGACCGCTTGCTTTACATATATATATATATACACGGGTGTGTGTGTGTGCGCGAGCGTGTGTGTGCACGTGCATGTCCTGTCTGCCCTCCAATTTACCTGCACAAGAACCCCTGTATAACAACCTTACTATATGGTGGATGATTCTACGTGTCTGCGAGGGATCGCCACTGTCTGATGACTGTTTCCGGCTTACTGTGACTTATTTTGCTAATTGATGAAATTTTCTTGTTGTTATGACAATTAACATCACTTCGGCCAGTTAGCGCAGAGAGCGCCTCTGAGTAGATTTCTTGAAGAGGTGCTATATAAATACTCGAAATAAATAAATATATATTATAGGAGCCCATGATCCACCCACACAAGTATACATCCAACTTATACATAAAGTCATATCAGATGGTGCATAAAATTAAAATTCTGGCTATTTGAGGCAGAGGATTGGTTAAATTAATGACAGAGATAATAATGTCAAACTCTCCAAAAGTCCAGTTTTCAGTCAGTTTTCATAACGTTGTGCCTCTAGTTTACGTTTTTAAATCGTGTGAAGAGAATCTTGGGAAAACAACGAAAAATAATAAGCTTTAGCGTCTCCACACACTCTGCTTTAAAATCCTACCTTTTTAAAACCCTTAGGTGTCATTCCTGCTCGGTGTTAGAACATAAAACAGCAATCATAAATAAATGGCTGGCCACTTCTGTTGCCTGCAAGGACTATCGTCATAATCCAGGTCTTGAAACAAAAGTAGAAACTGCATGAAATATAGACAGATTTTTATTGGTTTCGTTATAGAAACTTCCGCCACCACTGCACCAAAAGGCATTCGTTACCCGATGGAAGTGCCAGACAGAGCTTCATATCCGTTTGCTTTCAATATAATGTTCTTCTTCTTTCGCTGTCAGACTATTAATTAGGTTTCTATCGGCAGCTAGAAAAGCTTTCTCACACACTCAAGTATCACACTTGATCCTTTATCAATTCATTTCAAACATTCCCATGTTCAAGAAAGCCAAGCAGTAAAGGATAGCTCTGTAAACCAATATGAGAAAAACAGACAGACATATACAAACAGAGCGACAAACGACAAAACAATTAAAAGATAATGAGACAGACAGATACAAAGAGATGAGACAGTAAGACAAATGTGGGGAGACTAAACAGACATGCATAATTGTATATAAAGATGAAAAAAAGAGACAAAGCTACGCAAAGACAGACATAGAGACTCAGATTATGAAAGACAGACAGCCAGACACAGACACTGCAAAGACAATCAAAGATGATAGGTTTCAAGACCCGTCCTGAAAAAACAATTCCACAGACTTGAGAGAACTGAGGGTCTATAATAAATCGCAGCAGTGTCTGTGAGTTTAGTTTGCCCGTCTGATGAATGATTCTGTATGAAGTGCCTCAATATAAATTTACCATCTGACAAAGACCTCATATTTTGTCGGCACTTATAGATCTCTGGGAAAATAGCTGCACTGAAGAATGTCACCAAGCCAAACCCTACTCCCCTTCCCCTCTCTCCCCCCCATATGACTCACTGAAGTATGGACTCTGCTTGGCTCTGCACGACACATCACACACAAACAGATGCTGCTACTGCAACTTCAAACCATAGCATGGTACAAGGGATGCAATGTATCTAGATGTCTATGCATGGTAGTATTACACGAACAGGAATTTGGAATTTCTGTTCTGCCCACAAGAAACCTCGCTAAAGGTGACCGGGTGCAGAACTTAAAAATACCGACTGAACCGGATGCACTTAAAACTCAACCAGATGCATTGCTAAATCTGTTAAATTACGAAACAGAAACGGGGCACACCTAAAACAATTACGTTTATGAGTCACGGCCTTTGTGGGAACAATCCTTCTTCACTATTGGTCCTATATCTTTTTTTAAACTCTATGCCCTATGGGCCATCTTTCTGTCTGACTAGTCTGCCTGCAACTCATTGGGTCTGTCATAGCTTTTTTTTAAATGCATGTAATCGTTTTTATGTAACGCAATGAACAGGCGATTGTCAGGTTTATGAAAATAATTAGGCAATTTACTTGCTTACCTACTTACTTATTTCTCTCTTTTGCCGTCACGCCCTCTGTAAATGATCCAAATATCCTACTCACCTCGATAATCACTTTTAATTCTTCATCCACGACTCGATTAATCCAGGCCACCATTTCTTACCATGATTTTGAGTTACGGTATCTCACATTTTAATCCCGTTCTTGCCAGTGCAGCATATCTTTCTTGCAATCTCTCTCTCTCTCTCTCTCGAGCATTATCCTCCCTCCAAGGTCTTTAAATGCTCCACACAATGATTAGATACATCTATAATCTGTCACCACTGGCTGTCTCTGCTCTTCCACTTACACCCTCTGCCCTATTGTTACCGATTTTAGTTACTTCAGTGCTTCTGTGACATACTTTTAATGGTACTAATCCGTGTCTTTATACATAGCCTACATACATAATGTACACAGACATGCACATATAATACACACATACATGTACACATATACATAAACCATACATATATATATATGCATATACAGTTACACACATACATACATATGTACATGTATACATACATACATGCATACATACATACATGCACACATACATACATATATACATAATACATATATACATACATACGTACAAAATTAAATACACACATACAGAGAGAGAGAGACATAAAAAACCTAGGAAGTGATCTATTCTGGAATCGGAAATTGGTCGGTGCTGAATTCTGTTATGGGCCAATTAATCTGTATTGGTGCATACCCTGACTACCAATAAAAATATGAAAAAGCAATAATTTCTTAATAAAAACAATTTATATTTTCATTGACACAAACATGGTAACATGTTTCTGCAACCTCCTGCAGTAATTTTTAATCATTTCTATACTTTTGTTTATCCTTACATTCTATAATTATTATCTATTAATTATTAAACACATTATTTGCTTGATTTGGTTTATCTTTAATTACTGCACATCTCGGCAGATAAAAGTAAATTCTGCTGATTAATCAAATCCAGAATTGGCAGAAAAACAAGCCAAGTTCTATATCCTGAAAAAAGAAAAATCGGAAATTGGCGAAAAATAGCCAAGTGGTCACACCCTAATAAATACATACATCCAAAGTTCTATACATACACAAATACAAAAATACATACATCAGACGAATTGCATAATAAGCCTTTTAAACAGGGTCGATAAAAAATTCTAAGCCCATGTAGGCTGAGCCATCATGGGTTCCTTTTATAATAAGGCATTATCAGATAAACTGTTTGGAAACAATAACTGAAATAACAGAAGTGCGGGCAGGTACACCTACGATATAATATCAGTAATTCAATATATTAGTTACAATTTTCTTCCTATGTTAAATTGAAGCTTAAACTTAAGCGTATTTAATTGTCAGTAACATTATAGTTTTAAAAAGGCATAAACAATAAACGTTGCATACCTAGCCACCTATCCAGTGCCTTAAAATTCTCCCTCCCTCTCCCCCCACCCACTGCCCCTCTGGACACCTCTGCCTATGAATCACCTTTTAGCAAAAATCTTTCAAACAAACAACTTATAGAAAGTGGATTGTTACTTACGCATGGCCAGCACACAGTAGACCCACAAGTGCGACAACAACAGAGCTCTGTAATCGTTTTAGGACAACTGATGAAACCCAGAATGTTCGGCGCAGGTCTCAACCGGAAATGCACACACACACGGAAGAACTGTCACCAGTTGAACTATGAAGTAGCCATATAATCCACGTCACTCCTCAGTCCTCCTCCTCATCATTATTATATAGGAAACAGACCCAGCTGTTGTCGGTGATAGCCCAAGTGAGACAACCACGTCCTACTCACATTGATACCGTAGCAAATTTTCCAATCAGCCACATGCATCGAGCAGAATAGAAGCCCAAGCAAGCCACTGCTCCTGCTGCTGCAGCTGGTGCCGCGGCCGTAGACCTAACGCCTACCTACTACATCACCTGCCTACAGGCGATGCTCGAATGCAGCAGCAGAGGAAGAGAGGGCGCAAGTGTGCAAGCCAACTGCCGCCATCTGTAAGGCCGCCAGAGAACTAAACCCTAGGATGGAGCACATACCTAGTTTTATAGTGCCAACTATATTGCCCAGAAACTTTTCACACTGTGTGAAACAATTGTGTTTTACGTGCAAAACAGTAACCTGAATGTGTGAAATATGTACTACGCAAGTACGCAAGCATGCATGTGGCCATTTATACAGTGCTTAAGAACCTCCAGAGGGTGCTATGTTTATTGCAATGAAGATGGGTAAGAAATATACAGGTTTAGGCAAGTGATCTTTAAGTGCATTCGTATGCAATACATCTATAAATGAATAGGAAGTATATCTAAAGTACAGTGTACATTAAAAGAATCCACCATGCCGCGTAAGGACCTTCTAAGGCAAGTCCTTCACTCACAATTGCTCAGCGCTTCGGCGTGAAACTCTGATGCAGTGTCTGCTCTGCATTCGGGAGCGCCTCTGGGTAGAGAGAGAGAGAGCTTGAAGGGGCGCTATAACAAGTGCACATACAAACAAACACAGAAAATTAAACTGACTGGTGGCAATAGTGGTAAATTGCAAACGTATCTGTTAACTGTTACCTCTGTATCTTGCGTAGCCTATAACAGACGATCTGCAATTCTGCATGTGCTCTGTATATGAGGAGTACCATTTTTAAATGAGCGCTGCTTGTCATGAGGAATTGACAATTAAATTAAATTGCAACCCAAAGCTTCAACTTCAATTCAACTATAAAAGAATTCAATTCCATGACTGAGAATAAAATCACTAACAATTCATAAATGATGAACGTATCTCGAAGGATGGTCACTTTGCAATGGCATGCGATTATCTGCCTAAATGCCCCCACATGCACATCACTTGCTTAAAATATGGTTTGCATTACTTGCACATATAAACAGCAGGGTTATAAATGTACATGACCTGTACATGTACAATTGCACACATTAGCACAGCTTGCATGTGTACATTGCTTGCTCACATAATTGAGCACACATTAGGCCTACGTACACATTTGCATGATCCAAATACTGCAGGCTGTCCGCTTGAGCGTCTATTTGGGAGTCCTCTGTACACTAGAGCCTAGACTTGAACACTAGACTTGACAAGATAAACGACAGTGGAAAATGGAGATCATTAATTTGGACCTGTCACTAGCAAATGGCTGCATCAGGAACTAATGACGAGAAAATAAACATAAATACAACTATATGAACATTAAACATAGTTTACGACACATAAACATAAATATTAAAAATAAATACGGGCTAAAATGGCAGAGAGGTCTGAGAGGATATAATTATGCCAATAAGTGATGTCAAAGTGGCACTGCTTTCGAAAGGCATAAAATACATGCATGTAAATGCAGACACAAAGCAGGTCTACGCAGAAATCCAATTCTCACTGACAGAGTCTAAAGTCCACGTGGATGTGGATTCCGCACTTTTTCCATCATTCCCCTCTCTTTTCTCTCCACGGCTGCAAGCCTTTTCCGAGAAAAAAGAGCTCTGCATGTGTGTTACGTTTGAAAGAAACAATAACCGTGAACGTGAAATTCAATTCGTTTCATGACTAAAATGGATGGCGTTTTGATAGGATTTATGAAGACCAGGCTTACGAGCAGCAGAAACATAATCCAATTGCACGACTACACGTACAAGCACTCGGGAGTTAGTCTGTCAGACAGACAGACAGACACAGACAGACAGTGTCCACCGCGTGAATATACCACTAGGGCCTACAGTCGTCGGGGGTAGGCGCTGAACTGACAAGTCCACAAATGGAGATTACTTTGGACGCACGCAGGATAGAAAGACGCCCGACGGACGGACGGACAGACGACACTGGAGGAAATCTAAGGAGAGAAGCGTTTCTCTTACTTCTATCTCGTATGCATATCTCCTCCACTCGTGTTTCGGTTCAGAATTCATGAGAAACGCCGACGCCCGCCGCTGTGGCCACCGTCTCCAATCGATATACGACGGTGCATGAGCGCGTCGTCGTATATGTATACATCGCCATTGCCGAGTAATAGCCTACTATCCGAGACGGTAGAGGAGCGGTGGCTGCTTCGGGGTGGCGGGCACGCCGACACTATTACGAGTTTTATCACATACTTAGGGAAGCCAGAGACTAGTATCAACAAAGAAGATCAATGTCAGCTAGTGACATCTGCGAACGGCCATCAACGCGGTGGCGGTGATAGCCACGCAACAGCATCAGCACCGTCGAACCTCCTATTCTCTAACTTAATGGACCTGTCCGCCGTAAAACGAGATGAAGCCACCGTCGTCGAAACAGAACCTCCACGATGACGGTCACCCGTCGCCGCCGCCAACGACCCGTGCACCGTGTTATGCCTATGCCATTGTCTTCTGGCGATAAAACGCGTTTGTGCGGCGCGCTCCGGTTCCGCGAAATTCCGCTCGAAATCGATTCCACGCGACCGGATTCATCAGCTTATGATCGATCTCACCGAGGCTTTGGATCTGTCTCGACGGGGTTGATCCAGCCGCACGTAATCGGTCTCAGTGCAGTGGATATCCAGCTGCTTGGAATCAGCGCAATGTCGCAGCTGCGTAATGGATCGACTGCGGCTAAATCCTCGTTATGACTACGCTATACCGCCCTCCTCATCGTCTCAAGACGATCACGCTAAATCTGAATTGATGACTCAGAAGAAACCCAGTTTTGATTTGTTGCCCGCAGAAATTCAGCTGATATGTCTGAAAGGTTTTAGTGTATAATATCGTCTTCCATCAGTGCGACAACATTGAGATGTGTTCAATTGTGTTGTTGGCTGACACGAACTTATTAAGCCAATTGCTTTGAACTTGTTGGTCCAGGGTTTATTGTCGTTGTACATTTTACTCAAGATAGTGCAAGTAATTATTGCTTAGAGCCTTATTAGACCATGCAATGGCAGAAATTTGTCTCAAGACTTTAGTTTACCAACAAAATATCCACACAAGCCACACTGACCCCACTGATTGTCTATGTAATGAACAAACAAACAAACAAACAAACAGCAAGGACAAGATCAGCAAGGCTAAGAAGAATCGAGTTGCTTACCTTAATTTCATAGTAATGGCTGCAACTTAGTACAGCTTAAGGGATTGCACTTCTACTTCTTCTAAACCAGGCAAGCTGTAAGAAAACAAACAACAATAATGTACATGCACGTATTAGATATAGACCTAGGTATGTACGAATGCACATATGCGCACAAGTGCACACCCAATGTCACCCATGTATCAATCAATCAATCATTTTATTTTGTAACCAAACAATCATTTTTTAAAATTATGCAATTACAAATCACATATTCAAATGAGAATGGCCACAAGGATGGGCCCTGAAGGGATCACTGACCCCGCTAATAGGGACACCTACGTACATGTGAAACTGAAAGATGAAACGGCCGACAATTGCTATTACCAAGAAGAGAATGATTACAACTAGCCTACTTCTGGTATCTTAACTAAATCAGACAATGTAAACTCTGAACTACATTAAAAAAATAAAGAATCAATAAGTGCAAGACATGTGTGTGTGAGTCAGGGCTGTTAACAATACTGGAAAAAAGTATTGGCAATACCAATACCAATACTTACTAATAAAAGTATTGGCAATACCAATACCAATACTATTTCTTAAAAGTATTGCAATACCAATACCAATACTTTTACCAATACTTTTTTTAGGTTTCGCTTGGGCCAACGTATCTAAATAAATCCTTCTGGCAAAGCTATTCTATCATTATCACTTTGTGCTGGTATCGGATCGGCAAGGTTAGTGTCCATTTTTAACTCTGCAAAGATTCCAATCTAAATAAAGGACACGTTTCCGGTCATTTGACTATTTATAGATCTCGATTTCCGTCCATTCCGGTCAAAGATCACAGATCGGTGAGATCGCACCAAAGAGTCACTTATTCAAACGGATGAGAAACCATATAAATTATTGTAAAAAAAGTATTGGTGTCGAGTATCGCTGACAGGCTAAAAAAGCATCGGCGATACGAATGCGATACCAACAAAATTAAACTATCGCGATACTCGCCGCGATACTGAAAAAAGTATCGGCGATACCAAGTATTGCGATACTTTATCGCGATATTAACAGCCCTGGTGTGAGTGCATGGTATACACATTATATGCAAGTATCACCTCTGCAATGCCTGTTAACCCTAGACCGACCAAAGTGTAGTAAATGGTACTGGAAATCCTATACCCTCGGTTGGTAAAGGGTTAAATATTTTTGCAAAGGCTCTGCCACAGTGACCTATAGATGGTATTGACGTTCAATAAGAATAACAAGCTAGTCTGAATGCAACTGATGTCCATACTACTGGAAGAGTCAGCATCATAGAGTGGGTCCTCACAAACACATAGAGCCCATCATCCAACAATGCTACGTCCAAAACTGACAGACTATGACACTAATTTTGCTCACATTTCCTGGTCCCAAGTTGCATTGAGGATGAGTAACGATGACAGCCAAATGAAGTTCACAGCACACACAGAGCTTCAGCCATTGCTTACCAACTCTCACAGCCATGTTCATGCACAGGTCCAACAATAATATTTTCCCATGATAGTGGACTACCATTATTTTGGAACCAGCATCACAATGACGGTAACACGTGGTCTAATGAACATGGCTGTCTGATTGATGCCTGTGGACTGATGTTAGATAATTATGCCATAATTATTATGGCAATGACTGAAACACAAACAGTAACAACACCATTTCATTCTGTATTTGTGAAATATCCTTCTTTTGGAAAATATTTGTCATAAGGCTGGTAAATGACACTGCCTTCGAGAGATTCAAAAAGGCTCCATATAAATGTCCTGAAAGGTTATACACGTGTATGAATAAATCTAAATGAACCAATTAGTGCGGACTTAATTGGGAGGACATACAATGGTTGCAACTCTCCCTTTGGTTTCTTCTGTAGCCGCACGCTTCGGAAATCGCCATGCAATCGTCGAAGTATCTTTATTTTCTATGGATGTGAAACATAATTATATATTATATTATACCACCATCAGTCGAAACCACTGCCTTTCTTTTGCGCCCTTTCCAACACGCACAGTCGTGTATGGCCAGCACAAACCAATACAAGCCCAACGCAAGCCCAACACAAGGCCAACAAAGGCCAGGTTCTCAGCAACTGTCGTGTTGTTTGCCTCGTAAGTTCCCGTCTCAACGGCTCTCAGATGGACGATGAAGAGGCGTCTCTGCAGGAGACACGGTCTCTGGCTGTCTGTCTGTTTGTCTGTCTGTCTGTCAGTCTGTCTATCTGTCTGTATGTTTGTATGTATGTATGTATGTCTGTCTGTCAGTCTGTCTATCTGTCTGTATGTCTGTCTGTCTGTCTGTATGTATGTCTGTATGTATGTCTGTATGTATGCATGTATGTCTGTCTGTGTGTCTGTCTTTCTGTCTGTCTGTCTGTCTGTCTGTCTGTCTAACGACTTATTGCTTCCATGAAATTCCAGTCACGCAATGTCTCTTCAGAGGCAGAGACCAACAGAAGCCAGTCAAGCTAATTGCTCATCGTATGTTACTATTCTATGACCTAAACCAGTTTCACTGCATACTAACTCTGGTCACTATATTCTTTAATGTTTATCGTTATCCATTGTTTTCAACCTGAATACAATGTTATGGCTGCAGTATTGTTTTAGAGTAGCTACGGGTAATCTTTGCTGTTGGCTTTCTTAGTGAAAAGTTTATGTGAGAAGTGACTGCTTATTAGGTTATTTTTTCTTGGTATCAATATTGCTACTACTGCTGCTGCTGCTGCTGCTACTGCAACCACGTCCGACCACCCCCACCACTATCATCATTACCATCATCATCATGTTTAATTTTGATATTATCTTGATCAATATATCATTATCAGAGGACGTATGATAGTCTAGCGATTCGCTTGGTAAACTTTCCCAAAAGAGGTTCTGGGTTCAAAACTCACCAGGGTAGAGGTTTGCTTCCAGATTTCTGCTCCATCTGTGCCAATTGATGATTCAGCTGTAATGAGTACACTGACTGTACTGTACACAGTGTACAGTGTACACAGTGTACTGAGTACACCGACTGTACACTGTCATTGGAAAGACCAGACAACGAGTGAGCATTCCAGCGACCTGTCCTCGTATGCCGAGGCTAAGAAAATGAAGTTGCTAACATTTCATACCTATGAACCTGGTTGTCTCTCATGGCTAGCTTAAAGGACTGCTTTTCCTTTATCATTATCGTTATGGTTAAATGTTTTACCTGTGTAAAGTGCAATCTTTTAGAACCAACAATATGCCTACATAGCTGTCAATGGGTATTAGACAAATTAACCTTGTCCTCCACAACATGAGTGAACATAAAAACTATGAAAAGCTGAACAAAGATGGAAAGGTGCTGGAAAAGAAATTTGATGGCCAATCTCAGATAGTCATTTTTACACTAAAAACGAAAGAAAATGAAGGAAGTTTCTCACATGCTTTTGCCAATGTTTGTCTGACATTTCTGCCAGGTTGGCTTACTTCCCAATTGTGTGATCACATGATCATCCACAAGCAAGGGCGGATACAGAAACTTTGGACGGGGGGGGCCAAAAAATTCTTGAGACCTTGGTCTGGAAGAAAAAAAAATTCGCATCCGCCAAAAAAGTTGATGTCCTTTTTTTTTTAGTCATCCGGCCAAAATTTTCGGAAAAAAGTTGATGACCTTTTTTTTTTAGTCATCCGGCCAAAATTTTCGGAAAATCATACCATTTCAGCAGCCGCTGAAACCAAATGGGGGGGGGGCATTTCTAAATGGGGGGGCCATGGCCGGATTGCCCCCCCCTGGATCCGCCCCTGATCATCCATTGGTCAGGCGAATGAAAGATCAGCTCTCTATCAGGCAAATATTTTGATATTCTATCACACTCCCGTACAATCATCGATTGAGTGAAGGTGATTGTGCAAATTGATGATGCGATGCAAACAGAAGCCATTCACTGACGGAAGATGGCGCATGACTGTTCATAATTAGAACGCTGGTCAGCATGGAGAAAATGACCTCAATTCCACTTATGTCAGCCACCACACCACCGCACCAGTGACCACCACACCACCACACCAGTGACCACCACACCATTGACCACCACACCAGTGACCACCACACCACACCACCACCACACCAGTGACCAGCACACCACCACAGCCACGATAATCATCGTGATAATAACTGCAATGATGAAGAGATTACAGCAACACAATAGCCTCACTACTCTGTCAATGGTAAAAAGAATTATTGTGCAGATGGGCTTTTATATACGATGCAAAATGCAGAGAATAATGAGAAATGTTTGAACTGACAGTTATTCTCATCCATACACAATTGTATTGTGATTCTGAATATATCATATATAGCAGGTATACATAATTATATGAATATAGATTATATATATATATTCATGCTGTGTGTGCATGTAAGTGCACAAGTGCGTGTGTGCGTGTGTGCGCGCGTGTGTGCGTGTGTGTGTGCGTGTGTGTGTGCGTGTGCGCGGCTGCGCGCATGCGCTTTCGGTTCAACATCTTTTCAGTACCTAGAAGAAAAGAGATAGTAGATCGAGTTTGAAAGATAATTTTAAGCAGCAACCGTGAAAAAATCAGCACTGCATGTAATATTACAAATTCTTAATACCATAATCTATTATTCATGCACATATAAAGTAAAGAAATCTATAAACAATAATTCAGTTTAGATTCATCGCTGTGTCATCCACTTACTCATCATTTTTAGTCTGCCCAAGATCTGCCATGCACCGTTTCACCACAGTTTTCCCTGCAGCCTCTGTCTTCTCAGAGCAGTGGCGGATCCAGAACTGTTCGAAGGGAGGGGGGCCAAAATCTTTGGTCTTGGGACAGGGACAAATGTCGTCATTGGTCGCCCAAAAAGTTGATTTTTTTTAGTTCTCCGGCCCAAAACCGAATGGGGGGACACGTCCCATGCTATTTTTTAATGGGGGAGGGGCAATATGCCATGACACCCCTATTCATATTGCTAATTTCAAACCCAATGGAGGGCCACATCTCATGGCATTTTAAAAATTTTAAATGGGGGTGCATGGCCAGATTACCCCCCCCCCCCCTGGATCTGCCTCTGTCTCAGAGAATCTTAAAGACTATTCAGTTTCATGGCGGCTGTAATTAGTCGCTTCTCTTGTACAGCAGGTGTCTGATGTACAATCGATGATGCACCAAAACCGTGCCATAATGAAGTCAATACCTTGTTGGTGTTAGTTCACCAAGTCCTGCTGCACTGTTGGTTTGGAAGTGCTTCTGAGGAGTAAGATTAATTATTCTACAAGATGTTACAAGCTTACTGCATGAAAAAGTGATAGCTCTACATTAACGGATTTAAAAAAATCATCCTTTAGGGTTGTCCTGTTGAGGACATTTGCAGATTTGTCTCGGTTTTTTTCTTTTCTTTTCTAAATTTACCTGAGATTTCTGCTGCTGCTGCTGCTGCTATTGTTGTTATGTCAATAAACGGCTGATTGAAGAGAACCTGTCGTTTTTATTCTGCTTCTGCAATAATCTACCAGAGGAGATTAATCCTATTGCTGCTGGAGATACGCAAATGAAGTTTTTAGTCTTATCAAACAACATTGAAAAAGTCGAATCAGGAGTAACTTCATGATGACTCTAATAGGGTGCTAAATAGAATTCAGGTAAGCTACATACAAAAAACATAGGCCAACACACACACACACACACACACACACACACAGACGCATGTACATTTCTATTCTATTCATATATAAACTGGCAAGTCAAGACAAAAAGAAAATCAAGATGAATTTAGGCTAAAAGTGTCATGCTGACCACCATGCGTAGACTACCTTGTCAAAACATTACAAGGATTCCACAAACAATGCAAAAGTTAAAATATCGCTAATTATTTGCACTCAGGAAATCTTAATCGTGGACACTCATTATTGTTTGTAATGGAGAACAGGAACATAGCGAAAGATAAAGGTTCGTGGCATGCTGCAGCCAAGGCCTCTCCTAAGCCCATGCTCTTGTAGTAAGCCATTGGAATGAATAAAATTGGCAGCAAGAATAGTCCTGGGTTATCAACATATGAAGCTATAATGGAAGACTAACGTTCAATATGATGTTAAAATATAATATACTCTTTTGAACTAATGCACAATTCAATGGGCAGTCAACTAAATCAGTGCATTTGTAGGCAGATATAAATGCATACGAATGATCTCAGGAAGAGTGGGTTTGAATCCTATGAAGCTCCATTTGAGATTGAGAGATTAAACATCAAAATGTAGATGTCTGGCCTGATTTTTTTGTCAATGCTGTGTGGCTTTTGTTCTGGTCTCCTAAGGCTTAAGCTATCGACGCAGGTTTAGTATGACTTACTACCAAACAACAGTTTTATTAACTACATTTTTCACACTTCTAACTGGAAAGTGGAATATTTAAATTTATGCCTTCGGATCAACTGCAGATCGACACTGGCTATCTAGCTATAATATTATTGCTAACACATCCGCTGAAATTGTGACTTTTAAATAGCAATTTATTTGCAAAGAACAGGAATTCACCATCGGTTTCAACTACGACTTTATTGTAATCACATTTCATCAAAGGTTGGGGTTAATCAATAATGACCCAGTAAATACAGCTGCCCAAAGTGCATCGACATCAAAGTTTCTACACTGAGTTGTGTGAAGAGTCTTAATTCTGTAAGACAACACACTATTGATGAATAAATGGTTCAAACTAATACAATAATTATTGGTGATAACAACTTCTTTGGCTTTCAATGATTCAAGAATTTCTTTCAATGCACAATACCATGATCATGATGTCTACAATCATAATTTTGTTCACAATTTAAATTAATTAAAAGCAATTGCACTATACAGCCTACATTTAAGGACGCAATTCCCCCTTAGGCCTATATTGAGTTCTGGCTGGGGGTCAAACCCACAGCTCCCTCAAGCATGAATTGGGGGAAGTGGGCTTGATTCTTGTTCATATACTTGGAAAATGTTTAGAGAAATAAATCAACCAGTCTCCAAATAGGGAAGCCTATACAGGCTACCAGGGCTTTTTTAACGTGCAGTTGTACGCAAAATGTGCAGTTCTAAATGGATTTGAGCAGTTGTATAAGCACTTTTGTACAGTTAAAACTAGCAAAAATGGTCAGTGTCCTCCGATTGGAAGTAATTTACCATGAAGGATGAAAAGGAAAAGAAGGAGTTGTGCAGTTCTAAAAATGCTATAAAAACAGCCCTGCAGGCTACAACAGTCATCTTTCACGCACTAGCAATGTACATGAAAGTGCTTCGACAAAGCCAATCAATTTAGGGTAGCCTATACGTCACGAGTTTGATGAATGAAAATCCAATTAAGTCTTATCTTCAAGCACTGAAATAGCATCGTGAACAACGATTGGACAAACGGTATACCTTATCAAACACTGCCATCAACAACAATAACGAAGATACTCTTAAACAATATGATCGATGAATGTTGGCAAAGATAAAATGATCCGATATCATCGATGAACACGTCATCAACTCTGATCATCAATCAAAGAAACTGTTTCCACAAAAATTGCGAGTACAGAAGTGCTTCTACAACTGCACAAACCCACTTAGAACTACACATTTTGTGTACAGCTGCTGCAGCTTGCACGTTAAAAAAGCTCTGGTTAAAGAAACGAATACGTTCAGAGTGAAACAGTATGAACTTTTAAGAACTATTCCTCCACCTTGCGAATGCAAAGGAAACATTTCCTTATAATATAGTAAATATTATTTCTCTAATAATTATAAACATGTTATACTCTGGCCTTAGGCCTATAATCCCTTACAAAACTGGTCTTTCTATCTGCTGTGCGAAACCTAATAGGATTATAGAAAATTAATATAAATTAATAATCCTGGTCATTGTCCGTTTTCTATTTCAGGCACTTTCATTCTCTTAGCTTTTCGTTCACCCTATTCGCATCGACAGGTGGCGCGACGCTCGCTTTGATAATGAGTAACCAGTCGTTTAATATAGACTCTGTGGTACTTTCCTTCACAAACTTCGTTCAAAATTTCTCGGTTATTTCTCAACCCCAGACCTCCAAAACACATTTTCCCATGTAGTTTAAATTCCTTAATTTTACAATGAAAGTTTTGTGGTGATGATCGAAACTTTTGGAAATATAGATGTCCAAAATGCGAAGTCGTTTTCAGCAAGACGTTTTTGGCTGAGTTGGCATTTCACGTTACACACGGGTTGGACACATGCAAACAGTTGGTCAATGTATGGAGATAACGTTGAACGTACGATGGTAAAGTCATAGATTACCTTATTTCCAACGACGGTAGATGTTTTCGTAAAGCGGTAAGTTCATATCGAGTCTTATTTTCGATTAAATTTGTTGAAATCGTGATAAACACGTGCTGCGTAAGATTCATTTTGAACCGATTTTGTCGGTTTAGTGTTTTTCAGTCTCACCATCGCCATCTAGCGAATGCAGTTAGATCAATTTTACGAAAAATCGCAATTTCCTTCAAATATAGCCTACTGTAAAATAAAATCACACCCCACCTCACCTCCAACGGGTTAATTAGGTATTTAATAAGGCGGGAAAGATGGGAAGAAGTGAACAACCTGAGGGGCTGTTCCATGTTTGCTGCACGACCTATTGCTACGCTACTGCCCCCATGTAGTCATCGGTACAAGGCACTGCAAGCTCGCTCTCCGCAGGCATAAATCAGGAATTTTTTGTATTTTGGCGGTCTTCTTTACACGTTCTTCTCGTGCTTGACCCTTAGCAGCGCCACTTATAAGACTTAAACATAACTTGGGGGACAGAACCATAGTGCCGTGCGATAATTTAAAAGTATACAATTTCCAGGTAAGCCCATAAAATTAGGCCTACATGTAGGTTTGAATACATTCTGAATATCCTTAAACGTACAAAATTTACTCTGACCCCGGGGGGCCTTGACAGCCGGGGGCCCTTGTGCACTGCACAAGCTGCACAACCTATTGCTACGCCACTGGCCCTTCAAGTAGAGCTTTAGAAATTTGAAGATTTCTATTGCGAGTGCGAATGCCTTACGTTGAACGATTGCATTAACTTTTACGACACCTAGCGACTATTCGACAACAATCACCGAATTGCGTCTAAAAGTGACATCTTGTGAATGGCGAAGCAACTGTTCGTAATCTATCGCTCTAGCGTTCTAAATTAGGCCTAGGCCTACTCGAAATAGCATGGGCGGCTGACCGCATATAATAGGCCTATAATGACATAATAATCTAGGCTCCGTTTTATTGACGAAAAGAATTCTTGATAAATAGAAGTTGGTGTAGGCCCTAAAATATTTAGGCCTACCTAACACCGTTCTGTCTTTCCGTTTCCTCTTCACTTGAATTTGCAAATCGCTCCATCGTCATAGCTGTCCAGTCTCTTTGGAACCACGCGGCTCCCCAGTTTTAAGACAAATATCTGATTCAATCCTACGAACTCAACACCCACGTCTCTCATTCTAAACTAAAAACATTGCTTTTTCACTAAGTAGTCCTATATCTTGATTTATCCTCTTCCCCTCATTTCCCTTGTCATTTGACATCATGATCCACCTTGACCACCTAAGCCATCTGCCTGCCTGCTTCTCCAGAACTTGGTCTCTACCCCATCGAGCTTGTTGTTTGAACGCATGTGAATAATTGCCCCCCCCCCGCCCGAAATGAGAGCTCGCGACGATTCTCCAAACCCGTTAGCCAGTTGATTCTATCATCTTGCTCAAGAGCGAGTTAACGACACCCGGAAACAAACTCCTAGCCAAGGGCGGATACAGAAATTTTGGACGGGGGGGCCAAAAATTCTTGGTCTTGGGTCCGGGAAAAAATTTAGGCCTTGGGAAAAATTTTCTTTCTCGTATCCGCCAAAAAAGTTGATGACTTTTTTTTTTTTTTAGTCATCCGGCCAAATTTTCGGGAAAATAATACCATTTTGTCCGCCAAAAAAGTTGATGTTTTTTTTTAAAAGTCATCTGGCCAAATTTTCGGGAAAATAATACCATTTTGTCCGCCAAAAAAGTTGATGACTTTTTTTTTTTTTTAGTCATCTGGCCAAATTTTCGGAGGGGGGCCACAATGCATGGGTATTTCTTAATAGGGGGGGGCCAAATTGTGCAATATGTACATTGTTCCACAGCATGTTCAATCCAAATGGGGGGCCACGATACATGGGAATTCTAAATGGGGGGGGGCCATGGCCGGATAAGCCCCCCCCTGGATCCGCCCCTGCTCCTAGCTACGGTCTTATAAAGTCACTGCTCCCAGCCTCGCCCGGTTGAGTGGGTCCAGTGGCGGATCCAGAACTGTTCCTAGGAAGGGGCCAAAATCTTAGATCTTGGGACGGGACGTGTGAATTTTTTTAAAATTTCGTTCTTGGTCCAAAAAAATCGGTCTGTGTCTGAGGAGAAAAAATACTTTTCATCCGCCGAAAAAGTTGATGATCTTTTTTTTGGTCTTCGGCTGAGCAAAAAAATACTTTTCCTCCGCCGAAAAGTTGATGACCTTTTTTTAGTCCCCCACTTGAAAATCGAATGGGGGGGGGGCACGTCCCGTACGATTTTCAGAATAGGGGGGCCAATATGCCATAAACCCATATTCGTATTGCTAATTTCAGGCCAAATGGGGGGCCACGTCCCATGGCAGTTTTAAATGAGTGGGGCCATGGCCGGATTGGCCCCCCTCTGGATCCGCCCATGAGTGGGTCGCTGTTGGAAGGCCACACTGCCGCCTTGTCGATGTCTAGGCCTACATGTATGTCTAGAAACCTAGTAGTGAATCCTCTAAAAGGCATGAGTATCTACGTACAGCATGTAGTTGACATTAGATCATTTGTTTTCATTTCATTCATCCATTTCATACGTTCGCTTTAAGTTTTACCTACATGAAAATCTTCTTCGACTCATTCTCCAATACTAGTCGGATATGTGTACAATGTTACTTCCCATCCTTTCTGTAGTGTTTTTTTATTATAACATATAGATAGATAGGGTGACAACGTCACTCTTCACTCTATACCCCCTCCACACACGATAGAGACACCGCTGTTGATCGTAAATGCTTATTCATTGGGATGGGCCTTATCTCACCTGTTTTCAAAGCTAACCTGGATGCGAGAGACCGTTTTGCCATTCGCAGCCAAAACAGACTCTGAATTGCTGTTATTGCATTATTTAATTTTTTAGGCCTATATTATTGCTCTCCACAGATTTCTGTGATATCACATAATTATGTCAGACATAGATAGATAGTGAGTGGGTTTATTAATGAATACATTTGACTCTCTGCTGCGTCTGTCTGCGAGTGGCAAAATAATATTTTATTGGTCTGTATGGAAATATTGAGCGCGCACATCGATCATGAGCTGCAGAAATATTTTTACAGTCGGTACACTATAATAGGGAATTATACACCGTGATTCAAAAAAAACTAAGCCAAATTGTTTTGCATATATCTCTAATACCTGGTGACATATCAAGCTAATATTTTCCAAATATTTAGAGAAGTGGACCAAGAATATATTTCCGAAATTGCAGTTTACAAGCAATTTTCTGTCAGATTCAATAAAATGTTTCCTTATTATCTCTAATGCCTAATGATTAATCATTCTAAAATTTTCCAGATATGTAGAGAATTGAACTAACAATATGACCCAACAGTATGGTTTGATTTTTTAATTAAACAAAATGCTCAAAATGTCCTCCTCCTGCGTGCACGCAAACCTGGAGGCGCTGGCGCCATGCATTGGGTAACAGCATCGTCGATTATCCTTGTCCAGGCCATCCCACACTTCCAACAAGCGTTTCTTCAGATCGTTTATAACATGGATTGTTGTCTGCTAGACTCGGCTTTGCATCATGCGTGCTCCACACTTTATAGTCGACATGATTCAAATCTGGGTTGTTCGGAGGCCATAAATGTGGGAGAAACGAAGTCTGGCGTCTATCTTGTCAGCATTTCGATGGTTTCCTTGCCTCTGTGGGCTGGCGCTGTTCTGTTGAAAAAGAAAACAGCCTTCTGGGGCTATAGATTTCTGATAACAGGTGAAAGATGTTGTGACAGCAGAGCGTTGCAATAATATACTCCGTTAATTTCACTCCAGGATCCCTGAAGACCAAAATTGGGAACTATCAAGCATCGAAACCGCAACGAACACCATAACAGACATGCTGAAAACTGACATTTCTGGAGATGAAGTTTAAATATTCATATCTTTCTATCCGTTCAACTTTACGACATGATATTTTGGAATTCGAGGTCTAAAATCCGGGCAGCAATTAATTTAAGACTGCTTAACTATGTAAAAATTGCACATTTTCAGTTTCGTTCTTAACTGTAGTCTGTAGCTTAGCTTAGCCTAGTGAGTCAGTAGTGACGGTTATTGTCTAAGACTCTTAGAGATTAAACACTTAGCCTATTTTACGACTGCGAAAGGAAAGACCGCTATTAATGAAAATCCTGTTCACGTAATCGATCCTTAATAAATTTACAATGAAGGCAAGCCATTTATTAGGGTGGAGCTTATTTTCAGATGTTGTAAATATGAACCTCCTGCCATCTACTTTTGTTCATATATATAAAGAAAAAATTCAGGCCAAATATCTACTCCGCTGGTGAATATTTACTGGTAGCTCAATGACACTGAAGCTTTACAGTTTGCAGGTTCAAAATAGTAAGGATCAGCAATGCATTATGGCAATCACAAGTTTGAATTGCAGTGTATCCATTTGAGTACAACAGTTTTGAAACTGTAATTGGCCAACTAAATAAATAGACCAGTAAAATAATCACATATTAGTTACATGACACTCCCACAAAATTAATTTCTGTCACGAGTCGTTATCATTATTTTGCTGACATCATCCAGTCTTGCTGTAAAAAGCCTCGGTCACGGAATTGACGATATCACTACAATTCGCAGAGCAAGAATCAAACAGAGGTCTAAGCAAGCAACAGTTTTACAAGTGAAGTTTCAAACTGAATGTAATGTACCATTTGTAGTATACTGTGATAGCAAAATAATTGCTGATATTACAAGTAAAGAAAAGGTTGATAGACGTCCCAGTAATTGTTTCCGGCAATAGAGTTTCCAGCCTTCTTACTGTGGCAAAACTAGCAAGGGAAACAGGTGAAGATCAAGCTGCAGTGGTCTACATGGCTCCTGAGTAATGGGAGGAGGGCATATCTGATAGAGTTCGAGCAATGTCTTTTGGTACAACAAGTTCCAACACTGGCTGGATTGCTGGCGCCTGCATCCTCTTAGAACAGAAGCTAGGTAAGGAGTTGCTATCACTAGCATGCAGGCATCATGCAATGAGCTGATCATTGGTGCAGTGTTTCAAGTCTGTCTGGGATTCCCATCATCACCGAAAGTTTCACTCGTTAAGCGATTTCAAGGTCATTGGCATTTCATTGATCAACAGAAATATGAAACAGGATTGACAAATAACACCGTATCAAGATCATTGCAAGACCTCAAAGATGATGTTGTTCAGTTTGCAAACAGCTATTTGGAAAACAGTCAGCCAAGAGATGACTACAGAGAATTCAATGAACTTTTTAAATTATCTTTCTTGATTCCATCCTACAGAGAGGAGTCTGAATAATGGCACCTGGAGCCATGCATCATGCACGCTGGCTCTCGAAGGCAATTTACTGTTTAAAGGTGTGGATGTTTAGAGGCCAGTTCCACTTAACACAAAGAGAAGAGAAGACACTACAGGATGTTAGTGTCTTTACTGCACGTGTGTACTTGAAAGCCTGGATTTCAGTTCCATTGGCAGCCAATGCTCCTTACAATGACCTTCATCTTCTGAAATTCTTCTTGAATACTTGGCGATCAACACGACAATGTCCAAAGTAGCATTTCTGAAATTTTCAAAACACTTATGGTATTTGTCGCCAGAATTGATTGCCCCAGTTTTTTCGACAACCATGTAAGTTCTGCTACAAAGAGGCTATTGATTACAGTTATGCAAAAATGATGATGACACTGAACAGGGTCACACTAAACGAATCAGTGTTGACCTGGACACGTTCACTGACAAACATTTTGAGAAATTTATATCTGCAAAGTCCCGAACTCTGTTTGGATTAATGGAACTTACAGATAGATTTCTCACTGTAGATCCTGACCTGTTGAAAGATAGGGAGGTCTACCAGAAGGCTGCAGAGTCAGCACATGCCATTAAAGTTGTCGACGACCATGCAGAATTCAGCGTGGCACTCATCCAGTAATTCAGTGGCCTAATGACTCATGATGAATTACCGGTACAGCTTCTGTATTTGCTACAAGTTGTTCAACAGCACCGTCAGGCTTGTCCAGACACCAAGAAATAGACACTCTCTGCCTCAACGAAGATAAACTAAGAAAGTTACAATGAACGTTGTGCTGAACATTTATAATTTTGCGACATTTAAATTTGTTTTATTGCATTTTTTCTTTGTAGCCCATCAGGTTTTTTAAATGTAGAGTCTACTGACCATTTATTTTTTGTGTTATTGTCAGAAAAAGTCAAACAAGTCTGGTTTACCGAAACAGCTCTTGTGTGTTTTCATTTGTAAAAAATCGCTCTTTTTTTATAAACTTCGTGGTCATTGAGCTACCTCTAAATATTAATGTATAAATTTTTAAAAATTGTCTTTAATAATTTTAGACCAGTTGGAATAGTTTTGGATAGCAGGACCACAAAAAAACAAGCGATTTATTTTTCCCCTATCTTAAGCACCACCCTACCATTTATTGGAGGCAGCTATGCATGGGCGGAGTTTGGTTTCCGTTCTTGGGGTGGCTAACCTGAGTCTGGGCCTTATTGGGAGGGCTAACCTCGAAAAAGGATACAATTTTCATGGTAAAAAGTTGAATCTGGGTCTTCTTGGAGGACTTAGCCCCCTTACCCCCTGATAAACTCCGCCCATGTGCACATGTGGCATCGCGCCCATAACTGGCCACCAATCCATAATGCCAATTGCTGTCTTTACTCTTTAGCACGCTGTGTGCCATAATGCCATTCATGTTCCTAATAAAGCCGCATAATATAGGCTACTATGTCGGCATGTCTCAACCGTGATAATTAGGCTACATAGGGTCAAAATTGATTCTGCATTCGATTTTTCACACCACCTGAAGTAGACCTAGATTAAAAATTAAAAATTGCAGCCGTAAATTTAAGCTGTATAGTTGAAAGCGCTGCATGGGGAATCGGCTCTGATCTAATAATAGGCTAATATCTTCCTGACACTCAAGACAATTAATTAAATCCATGGCCAGCTGATGTTCCTGTCATTGTTGGTGTAACTATAGAATGGATGCTATAAGGACCGTCCACAAATGACGTCACGCACCAAGGGAAGGAGGGTGTCACACATCTGTGACGATGTGCGACGGTCCCATGCTAAGCTAGATGCCATATTGCATGTAGCCTAAAACCTGTTTGGGGTCATTGCATAAATACGTAACGCTCGAGGGTGGGTGGCTGGGGTCATTGAAAACGTTACGAAACGTTACGGGGGTGGGTGGGTGGGGGAAGCTGAACGTTACGTAACGCCTTAAAAAAATTATTCTTGCGGTAAAATTTAAGAAAATTGCAGTTCACGCATGACTTCATTTATAATAAAATTATAAACAAAACATTGTGTGGACCTTCAATTTTAAGCCTAGTCTAATGTCAAATTATAGTCCTAATTCACATGTAGGCTACGATATGCTTGTAGGCTACTGCCGGTATATTAAATTCGCTACGAAAATATGAATTATAATTACGCGCTCACATAAGCCAATAATAGACCTACAAATCTCAACTGAGTTTTCGTAGACTAGACTATACAAACGGTTAAACGTTACGTAACGCCGGGGAGGGTGGGTGGGTGGGTCAAGGCAAACGTTACGAAGCGTTACAGGGTGGGTGGGTGGGTCAAAAACGGTCATTTTTAGCGTTACGTAATTATGCAATGACCCCTTTCAGTATTTCGAATTATTCATCCTGTGGTTCATTGTTGTTGTTCAACGACAATGTGTCATATCAAGGATGATTAGTTTCAGTTTCACCCTCCTACTTCTTCTAGGCTTGGGGCTGGCACTGCCGAAGTACGACTGTACGCACAGTGGCAGAGTTCCATGCGTCAGTCTGTCATTTATGCCGTGTATAATGTATATTGTGTCTTGAAAAACACGATCATTCCCAAGACCGTGACCAGGATTTTATTTCGGGGGTGTTCTTCGGGGGCCGACATTTTTTCCCTCGGCCCAAAAAAGTGGATGACTTTTCTTAAATCTCAGAAACCATACTATTTTCCCGGATAGAACTTTCGTTCCTTTCATTTCGGGGGTGTTTTCATG
>OX243814.1:27205229-27318002 GCA_945859605.1 Lumbricus rubellus
ATACATACATACATACATACATACATACATACAACGCTCAGTGCTTATCAGTGCTTATATACATACATATATATATATATATATACATGTATATATGCACTGACTTCCATCGTTTGCTGGTTGCCTGTTGTACACCTGTCATATTCTGACTCTGTGTTAAGGCTATGAGCTCAACGAGTCAGCGTCAAAGGTCCAAAATGGAACTAGGCTTACAATCCTACATGAATAGGGGCTTACTATTCCATGTCATGCAGCTCCATATCCTATGCACGTCGCCTTATAATGAACACAATAACATCGCGTATCCAGTACATGAGCCTGTATACAACATTTGCATCTGTATAATGAACGATAATATCGTAGGCCTACACATCTTCTGCCGTAGGCCTATATAAAATGACTTTGCGTCTATATATAGGCTACATGTACAATTATACATATATAGGCCTATATATATACTTATAGTCATATATATATATATAATATACATATTGTACATAGGGCCTAGGCCTATACTTGAGCCTATATCGGTGAATCTGGGGTGGAAGACCATCGTATTGTTTTGCATCTGCGATGATCTGCCTGGGTGACTGGTGACACGGTGGTGCTAAATGGAAAACCCGAATTATGGCATAGAATACAACGCGCAGTGTTTCATCTATAGGCATCTCTGGGTGGGGGGGAGAGAGCGGGAAAGGAGGAGTTCGCCCGGGAGTGACATTCCCAGGAACAAACATTGAGCTGTCGTTAACATGTTACAGTAGGCCTACATATGTAATAACATTCCCTCAGAAAATTCTATGCGAAAGATTCCTCATTCAAACAAATTGAACAGGACTTGTTTAGATGTAGTATGCCTATAAGTCTTAGTTATAAGGTGACATGTAGAATGATTAAAACCTTAATATGTTTTATTTATTTATTTGAAGACTATAAAAAGTGGTCGCCAGAAAACTATTTTTCTCTCGGCGGGGTTCTAAGAATCTAAGTTGTGTGTTTGCCTTTTGTCACTCGTCCTCTACTCATGTATAGTCTGACCTTTGCATGCATGGTTCTGCCGCTCTTTCTTCATGGCTGACTCTTTCAAGCGTTCTTGCGTGTTGTTTGAAGCGCCATAGAAAAAATGTTAAGAAACATGCTTACGTCTATATAATTTTAGGTCGGCTGTGACGAACATTGCTGTCTTGAACCTCACAGTCATGACATGCACTCCTATATCAATTCGTATGCCAATATATTTATAGATTTATGCAGCGCCTTTGAGGAGTGAACATTCAGAGACGCTCTCAGCTAGCACGGCAACTCCGGACAAAAGAAATCACCGAGCCTATGCGTTAAAATAGCCCATCTATATAAATAAAAATGAAACTTTCCAATAGTTTATCACGCAATCACGCCGAAACTCACCCACCGATTTTTGTGAAAATTTACCAAAAGCTTCCATTCTAATAGCACCGTGTCGTAGCATTTCTTTTCCACGAAAAAACGCAACCTTTTCCACAAAAAGTGAACTTTGCAATCCGTTCGTCCGCCATTTGCAACTTCAACGAAACCACGCGCTTGCAAAATTTCAGAATTGTCTTCAACCGTAAAACACAGTGACGATACATCAATGAGCTTGCGTCCCGTGACGTCAAAAGCGAGTGGAATATTACGAAAGCGGCCTAAAATTCTTCGGCTATATCCGCTGTCACTAAAGGACGGTGTGAGGGAGGGGGAGGGGGACGGGGGGAGGGGAGGGGGAGGGGGAGGGAAAGGGGGAGGGGAGGAGGAGAAGGGGGAGGGGGAGGGGACGGTGTGGGGGAGGGGAAGGGGGAGGGGGGAGGGGAGGGGGAGGGGGAGGGGGGGGGGGGGGGGGGGGGGGAGGGGGAGGTCTTTTCTGCCACAGCAACGCGTGGCTGGGTACAGCTAGTAAATTATATGTGGCTTCATGTCATGTTTCTTCCTGCCTAAAACTGGTGCCTGGTGTTTAGCTTCCAACCAGTTTACGATTAGGCCTTTTATAATTTATAGGCTTAGTAGGCTATTGTTATTGTTATTAGGCCTATAGGGTCTATATGATTTTATGTCATTAGTCCTACTGTTAGGTCTATGATTCTCTCGTGCACCTGTGCCTTCCGGAAGTCCCGTGTCATTCCTATCAGGCAGTAAGCTTATAGCTGTATATATGCTGGACTACAGCGGCCATCTTGTGCTAGCTGCCAGTCGGTCATGCGCCCGTCCTTTCGCCTGCACATCTATCCGTCAACCTTCTTCTGCATGAAGTCGCTTTCTTTTCTTCCTATCGTCGTTCTCTTGTCGCTTCTACATATATATATACTCCTCGTGATCCGCCTCCGCCATTTTGCAGCAGACGACGCGTTGGCAGCGCCATCTGTCCGCTGGCGACCACCGTCGCCGTCGCCTCAGCGCAATCCGTCGTCCATTGAGCACGTCTCTTCATCGGTCTTCGTATTCATATCCGTCGCCAGAGGGCCGAGCTCTTTCCGGCTGAGCAGATTTCGCAGAACGGAGTCGAAACTCCGGACAGACGTTCCGCTCGGAACAAACAGAACGAACGCGTATCGTGAATTCCGATCAGATCTAGATTTACGGTCGATAGTTGATGTCTCTTGGATTCCGAATAATATATACTCCGCCGCCGGAACTTCCGGAAGTCCGTCGGCGAGTGAGCTGCAGACAGAGATGCCACTGAGGAGTTCTCTTAAAGGGGCGCTATATAAATGTACGATTATAATTACAATTCATAGCTTTTTCCACCTAGATCTTGGTTTTGTCGGCCTTGTATTTTTTTAGAGAAATTCTCAATGTTGGTTTTTCTAGCCTTTTTCGGCCGGATCTGACCTATTCTTAAAATTCAGAGTGGCATCCCTGGTGAGCTGCAAAAATAAGTAAGAAATTGCGACATCGTCAGATCTTTGATTGTATACATGTGCGCTGAGGAGTTGCGTGGACTTCAATCGCATTTCTTGATCAATATAGGAATCGATCTGTGTATGCGATATTTAGGAATTGATCAATAGTTTGGCAAAGTATAGACCCACACCGCGCTTATCCGTTCGATACTTTCGTCTGCTCTCCATAATCCTTTATGTATTTGCGATCGTGTGTCTACAGAACGCATTGGTTTTACTTCAAATTCTGATGAAGAGCTCATGTAGGTTAGGTGGAATTCAATTGCGTATGATTCACTTTTAAAGACCTTGCGAAGAACGTGCATTAAGGTAGGATTGTTGTTGTGGCATGATTTAGAATCTGTCCCTCAGCTTGCCTTTTTGTAATTAAGGGTAATTTGGCGCTTATAATGTGTTTATCTCGCTCGATAATCAGTGTGCAGAATGCGTCTTCGTAATTGTATTGCCAGCTCGGTCATCTGGTGTCAGATTGGGGCCACTGGTTCAGTGGTTCTTCTGGTTCTTCTAAAGGAATCACCATTGGGGTTTGACATTAATCACTGGAGGGCAGAGGTTGGGATTTGAATGGGTGGTTGGCTCACTGGACCTTTTCTTAATAATTTTTTATATTAGTTTTATGAATGAGTGAGCACTGCTCTCTTTCTTAGGTGACTATTAGTTGTAAATGAGTCAACGTTTTTTGTGATAAGCTGACTGGTTCTGTCGCTGAGGAAGTAACTGACTGGCTGGCTGGCTGGCTGACTGACTGACTGACTGGCTGGCTGGCTGATTGACTGACTGGCTGGCTGACTGACCGACTGGCTGGCTGGCTGACTGGCTGACTGACTGACTGACTGACTGACTGGCTGGCTGGCTGATTGACTGGCTGGCTGGCTGGCTGGCTGACTGACTGACTGACTGACTGACTGACTGACTGACTGACTGGCTGGCTGGCTGATTGACTGACTGGCTGGCTGGCTGACTGACTGACTGACTGACTGACTGACTGACTTAAGGGCTTATGTAAATTCTTGAGTGTTAATGTATGAGTGAATTAACACTCATTGTTTGAACAATGTCATGTTTTTGTTATTAACAGTACTAATGACAATTGAAAATTTATGAAGTGCCAGATTATAAGCTAATCAGAATACATGTATGTCAGCATTTTCAGGTTAATCTGCAAAACTAAGAAACTTATTGGACACATGTAATTGTTTTTTTTCATGGGTTGTTCAATGTTCATTCGTGCATTATTTCTTGGAAAGGTTGGGCATCAATGTTTTAGTTTAGAACTGTGAAGGGTTGTGTGCTGGTCTTGTCAGACTGGTGTATTATTTTCTGTGAAAAACTGTTTATTGACTTCTGTGAAAAACTGTTTATTATTTTCTGTGAAAAACTGTTTATTAACTTCTGTGAAAAACTGTTTATTATTTTCTGTGAAAAACTGTTTATTATTTTCTGTGAAGTTATGTGTATTATTTTCTGTGGAGTTATGTGTATTATTTTATATAAAATTCTGTGTATTATTTTATATGAAATTCTGTGCATTCATTTAGTGTGTTCAAAGGTTGAACTTACATAGGGGCCTACACGTATCGATTTCTGTGGAGTCCGGCAGGAAATACAAGACCTTTTAATTAGTTTATTTTTGTGCGGCTCTTTTGTGGTTTCGTGATCTAGTCCAAGGAAATTGCAGATATTTATTAAATCTGGATGATATCTGATCTGCAGGGCTCTGTCAACATGGCATTTCTAGTCATAGGAAAACTCTGTTTAGGAAGTCATTGAGGTTGAATAAGGAGCGCCTCTGAGTAGGCTTCTTGAAGGGGCGCTATATAAGTTTTCCGAATGAATGAATGAATGAATGAATGAATGAATGAATGAATGAATGAATGAATGTGGCAGCCACTGTTGTTAAACTGTTGGAACCTGAGAAAGTCTGTGGGACTTCTGGTATTGAATGGCCATGCATTCCATTGCTGTCTGGTTCATATGTCAAATTGGATTTTGGCCAATAAAGACTGAATAATCATCATTGAGCTTTCATGTATGACAGCAACAACGAATGGATGAGCTTGGGTCTCATTTGACAATTTTTGAAAAACCAGCAGCATCACAGGGAGGGCAATGCTTACCAGACCTAAAATATGACCTACCCAAAAGACTAATCCCTGATGCATTTGTAATCTTTCATGCTGCAGTTAATTACTAGGACCTGTATACGGCTAGCCTATTGATCTGGCAAGCTAATGTGATACTAAGTACTGTGTCCAAAAAAGGGACTCTAATTATATTCAGGACACTACGGACTCATTGAAGCTGATTTTTACTGGCACATTTTGATTGGGATGTCTGCACTGGGCATAAACATCCTGCCCTATAGCCACCCCACATTTCCTCTCCATTTTAGAATTCCTAGTATATGGTTCCATAGTAAACTCCCATTTAATTTTTATAGGTTACAAAATGGCCACCACCACCATGACACTGAGTTTTAGACACAAGGAAGACACAACCTTGAGCTATAATTAAGGAGAGCACTCTGAGGTAAATCAGTTGCTGCATGCAGCATTGAGATGTGTATCCGGTTACAGTGTACTGAGAAATATTCTAGTTCTCGAAAGTCTGCGTCCTGCTGATGAATTTATTTTGTTTTTCTGCATCATGCAAAGAATCAGTTTAACCCAGAAGCAATTTACTATTTGAATGGAAAGTTCTGCCTTTTGTCGTCCTTTATCACAGATGCTAAACAACAAGTGCTTAAGTACATAATAATAATATCGAAGTAAGACCAGTTATATAGTTTGCATCCCATAACATATTGACTGGAGGCACAGCATACAACCCTCTTGTTCACTGTTCAGTCTGTAGATCTCTACCATTTGATCATGTCTTGCAATAATAATAAGCTCTTACCGTAATCTTCGGCAAGTGCAAAAACCGGCTGCCAGAGAGGAAGCCGTTTTCCGAAGTTGACCTAAGCCCTCCATTATTCCAGAAGCCAGCTGAAGCCTTTTCCGACACCTCTCTTATCCATCTCCAGGGATTATGCTAACTCGATCAGCTAAGAGGCCAGATAAGTGTTATCCTTTTCTGACCTGGCACTTCTCACGGTTTCGGGAGAGAGGCACGCAAGTGCAGAACACAGAGTGTCGCCAGCACCTATATATTCGACCTTATAAGTAACTCGCCATCAAAATAGGTGGATGGCATTGAAACATGTAAATCGAATTAGTATATACTGTATTTTATTGTTTATAGTAAATGGCCTGTGTATATATATATACACGGTGTCCCAATTGAACTGATACCCTTTTTGTTTTGGCGATACACTTGTCAATTCTAAATGAAACTCAATAACATTTCAGAGAATGTAAGAGGGATAAAGTATCAATGTTTCCTGAAAATGTTACCCAATTCTGCCAACAGAGTCCGAAGTTATGCACATTCAAATTTGGGCAACGAAAATTTTAAGTTTCCAACATGTAAAAGATGGTAAATTATTGTTTGCAACTGCACGTCTTACTTTCTAAATTAATGAATATTTCCATCATATTTCCGTCATTTCCATGTTAGGGGACAATAATAAAACTGGTTTTCAGCAAAGATGATTTGAGTTTAATAAAAAATTTAATAGAAAAAAACATTACGGTGCAAAAGGTTTTTAAAGGAATTTCCTAACAGAAACTGGCTCATTGCATCCATATGAAAATCGCATACGTGACGTTGACCAGTGACCACTTCAAACAGCGAAATGTGGAAGCATGGAGTCGTTTTGATCAAGGAATTTTTGACAATGCAATCAATGAATGGCGAAAGCGCCTTAGAGCATGCATTCGAGCTAATGGAGGACATTTTAAACATCAGCTTTGAAGAATAGCGCTGACACTATACTTTCCTATCTTTTGCATGTTGGAAACTTACAATTTCCGTTGCCCAAATTTGAATGTGCATAACTTCGGACTCTGTTGGCAGACGTGGACAAAATTTTCAGGAAACATTGACAATTTATCCCTCTTAGATTGTCTGAAATTGTATAGCGTTTCATTTAGAATTGACAAGTATATCGCCAAAACAAAAAGGGTATCAGTTCAATTGGGACACCGTGTATATATACCGGTATGTATGAGTTTTTAATTAATGAACTCATTTATTGCACACAAAAGTCTAATGGTACTTGTAATCGTGAGACACTAAGTACTGTGCAATAGGAGCCACACTAACTAGCTAAGTTCAGTACAATAGGAACCACACCAAGTACAGTGCAATAGGAGCCACACTATGTACAGTGCAATAGGAGCTACACTAAGTACAGTGCAATAGGAGCTACACTAAGTACAGTGCAATAGGAGCTACACTAAGTACAGTGCAATAGGAGCTACACTAAGTACAGTGCAATAGGAGCTACACAAAGTACAGTGCAATATGAGCCAGGTGACAGATTCATCTGTTGTGTTGTGAAATGTCAAGCTGTGTTGAGGTTGAGTAGTTGAAGTGACGCTCCAGATCCTTTTTGCATGACCTGCTTTCTCATCTTCCTCGTCTCCGAATCTGTATCAATGTTTCTAAGCAATGACGGGGTTCACTTGGACGCCATCAACAATTGATTCTTCATGAGTTATTATCGTGAGGCAACATTGGCCTTTTAAAAGTCTTCAGATCAGATTAGTTGATGTTTCTTACTTTAAATTCTATCTGCATGAAAAAGATTTAATCTATTTGTACTTTTAGCTGCTGAAGAAAGGTAAAGCACAAAATAATGGTTTGCCAGTCTAGTGGTTTGCCAGTCTAGTGGTGTTCTAGTCTAATGGTCAGCATGCTGGACTGTGAACCATGAGGTCAGGGTTTCAAATCACAACCAGGTCCAACATTCGATGAATTCTGGTCCAACTCAGCTATATAATTCAATGCACTGACTACATGACTTCCTCTCCAGATGGCTCCTATTCTTATGGGGTCATTAGCTGTAGTGATGGAATGAATGTCAGTGAAGTTGTTGGATAAGTTAGACCAGATGTTGACCACATGCATGATTCTCCCCAAGCATTCCCTTCTGGGTGGCCTGACAGGGTCCGAATCATCTGGCAGACTTCTAATCTAAATCACGCCTTGTCCACGGACATATTATCAGCGTCAGCTATCTTCATTCAAGACAGTCCGTTTCCAGATGCTTGCTGCTGCTGCCACTGATGAAGATGATGCTGCTGATGGCAACAATGCTACTGCTGCTGCTGCTGCTGCTGCTGCTGCTGCTGCATTTGCATGTGAGATGATTGTCCTTTATCTGCTCTGACCCCAATGAATCAATGCTGCTCGTTGCAGTCTAAGATTCTCCATTGTCATTGATTCAGGAATTATTCTTCTGCTGCAGTTTGTGGACTTATTGTCTGATTTTCGTTGGTAATGAGCTATTCAGTCAAACTATTCAAGCACACATGAATCAGTGCATTAAGTGTCTAATGGAAGGACACCATCTATTGTAATCTTATCTTTTCTTATGACTTAATTGCACAAGAAGGCATCAGTCATCTGAGATTATGTTAGATTTTTTAGTTAATGGGTGGATAGCTGGATGGACGGATGAATGAATGGATGAATGGATGGATGGATGAATGTATGGATGGATGGATGTATGGATGGATTGATGGATTGATGTTTGGATAGAATAGATGAACGGACATAATCTTTTCAGTCAGAAATACACTACACTGATACTTAATATTGACAGTTCTTGGACTAAGTTTATCCCTCGATTCACTCATTTGTGCATGTATGTATGTATGTAAAATTGTAAATATTGAAAGTACAGTATGTAATTATGTATGTATGTGTCGCTTGGCATAAACTTATAAAGCCTTTTGAGCACCTCACAAAATCACTTCACAACACTTTGATCTTGACATGGTTTGGGCATGAAACCATCTTATCTTTAGTCAGAAATCATCTGGTCTGTAGTCCGAAACCATCTGATCTGTAGTCAGAACCACCTGATCTGAAGTCAGAAGTCACCTGATCTCGAGTCAGAAACAATCTGATCTCGAGTCAGAAACAATCTGATCTGAGGTCAGAAGCCATCTGATCGGTAGTCAGAAACCATATGATCTGTAGTCATAAACTATCTGATCTGGAGTCAGACGTGAACTGCAGACAAAGTCAAGTCGTCAGTCCAGATACTTTTTGCTGATTGACTGATATTCAATGCAGATGCACATTTTATTCGCAGTAAATTACATCCAGGCAGCAGCTGATCCACACCAGGTTTCATTTCTCGCCAATTCCTCTTTTCTCCTCCACACACACGAAACTTGTCAGCTATACGCGCTCCACCACCGATGCTTTCCTCGTCCTCCTCTTCCACTGCCCGGCGGCCCTTTCATTTCCTCCAAGCCGTTTCTGGCATATTGCGTTCATCTTTGCTTCTGTTTTTCTGTTTCAGCCGACTCTCTCTCGCTCTCGATATCTCTCTTTTCGAGGAGTTTCTGTATTCGACGGATGCGTTCACAATGAACGTCGTCAGTGGATTAGCAGAATGAAGCAGACGACTTGTTTAACGCTTGTCTGGCGAATTGTCGTTGTCTGCTTCGCTGGTGGTGGCGCCCTCTGCCTCCTCGTTCTGACGCCAGATCACGCCACCATCGCTGCCGCTGCCGCGTCGTCGGCCATTGATTTATGTAAGTCTGTAACCTAATTGAATTAAGTGACTGGAACTTGTCGTATTATCTGTCTAAAAATAATATAACAGATTTTCAAGAAGTCCTCTCCGTCTTGATTGGGGCTTTGCCGGGTGGTCGCTTGAGCACTGTTCAATGTCATGTTTTCATTATGGATGATGGTGGGCGTTTCCTTTTTTAACAATGCGCTACGCCTGTTGTCATCCTAGGTGTGTTCATACGTCTGTTCCTATGTCTGCTTTCCTCTCTGCCTCTATATCTGATCCCCCATCTGTTCCTAAAATCACGAAACAGCAGCTTCGTTATTTTTACAAGTATAGGTGATGTCTAAAGAGTAGAGCGAGGGGACTGGTCTCTGATTGCCTATAGACACGATTGTCTGTTTTAAAAAAACCTGGTTGCTGTGGTCCACGATTATTTGAATTTATCAGGCATTGGTCGTGACTATTATAAATGCAGTTCTGGCGCCTGCAACCGTTGCAAAATGATTAGACTTTCAGGAGGACTAATCTAATCTCATCCAATGACTTATGATTAGACTTTCAGGATGACTAATCTAATCTCATCCGATGACTTATGATTAGACTTTCAGGATGACTAATCTAATCTCATCCAATGACTTATGATTAGACTTTTAGGAGGACTAATCTAATCTCATCCAATGACTTATGATTAGACTTTTAGGAGGACTAATCTAATCTCATCCAATGACTTATGATTAGACTTTTAGGAGGACTAATCTAATCTCATTCAATGACTTATGATTAGAGTCATTAGACTTTCAGGAGGACGTAATCTAATCCAAGCCAATGACTTCTATGGCGCCTTTTCAATGACTCCTATAGACAATTAGACATCAATCCATGTTTGCTTGGATCAGAATCGCAATAAAGACTCGTATTTCATTGAAATACAATACGGTAGGTCAGGAAGTATTTATCACCTTTCCACGTTTGGAGTTGCAGATAATTTTGTGGGGCGCGGTGGTGTAGTCGTTGCCTTGAAGCTGGAAGGTTCGAATCCACCTCAAGTCGCTGTGTAGGGACCTTGGGCAAGTCCTTCACTCGCTTTGGCTTGAAACTCCGATGCAGTGTCCGCGCTCATTCGGGAGCGCCTCTGAGGAGAGAGAGAAAGACCTTGAAGGGGCGCCATAACAAGTGCACATACAAACGAAAACAAACAAAATAATCGTCAGTTGAAAAATATGGCTTAAAGACCATTGCTGTGTACATTCTCAGTTTTCTTCCAGATTTAAGCGTCACCATGCAGGCTTCAAAACCAATTCCTGTTTTCGAATGCATAAAATTTCCACGATTACCCAATGCAATGTCAGGAGAATCATGTTGTGTGCATTGCATCTCCATCTAACAATCTACGGAGAGAAAGGGTCTCATCTGTGCTGCTTGCATTGACATTGTAATTGATTTTGAACAATTTCATTTACTGCTAATTCAATTCACATGTTGTAGACACACAATGCATTCTGTGTCCATTAACCTTCACGTAACGCAGTCCTGCTCTGGTATAATTGCAGTCATAGGACACTTTCAGCCGGCTCTCAGGAGTGAGATGGTGGGGCACGGTGGTGTAGTGGGTATGTTCGTTGTCTTGCAGCCGAAGGGTTGCAGGTTCGAATCCACCTCAAGCCGCCACGTAGGGACCTTGGGCAAGTCCTTCACTCGCAATTGCTCAGTGCTTCGGCGTGAAACTCCGATGCAGTGTCTGCTCTGCATTCGGGAGCGCCTCTGAGTAGAAAGAGCTTGAAGGGGCACTATAACAAGTGCACATACAAACAAACAAACATTGTGTTCCAGAGTTGTGCACTCATTCCACAGACAGATGTTCATGGAGATGGACAACGCTTTGGCTTTTTAACTTGTCCTTGCTGGTATCCTTAGAGACAAAGCAGATTCTGTTGTATTGCATATAATTTGTGAATTTATAAAAAATCGTCTCCTAGTAGACACAGAGGTACACTCCCAGTGAGAAGAGCCCACGAGAAAAGAAGTCGTAAGATTATGGGCAGATGCGGCAGCAGCAATACCCCAGAGAAAGAGTAAAATAGAGGAGCTTTGAATTTAAGACAAAAGGAATTAAAGGAATAAGAGATGGAAAGAGACGAACAGCACAAAGAAAGATAAGGATGAACGAAGGAAAGTGAATTGTATGCATAAGAAAGGGAAGGAATCTTTGAACTTGAGAAACACATGTCGACAAAAGAACAACGAGAATTGTAACTGAAAGCAGAAAAGGAAACAACGAAAGACGGGTTGTCGTGGTTGCCCGAACGTTGCATTGCACAGCTCGGAGTGAGCAAAGTGAGCATGGGTGATGATGATGATGCGTCTTCCGCTCGGTGATGATATCAGTTTTCTTTGGATAAGTTGGCTGATAGCGTGCCCAGCACGGTGAGACATGCATGAGAGGCATGCGATATATATTCCCTGAACAGTCTTTTCATCGATTTCTTGATATTGCTCATACATATTTCAGTATCGTTTAGTCTGTATCTCTCTCTCTTTCTCTTTTTATACAAAACACTATGTTTAAAATGGCTGTTTTGGCTGTGTGGGTCATTGAGGCATAGATTTTTGTAGATGATATTGAAAATGGGTTATTTTGCTGAAGTGTATTGATCATGCAGATGCAGATAAGTGGTCATCAGATTCAGTGGCTGAATGTTATCATTGCTTCCTAATATATCTAAACAGTAGAGCTCCATCTGATCTGTAGTCCGACACCTTCTGATCTGACGTCAGAAACCATCTGATCTGAAGTCAGAAACCATCTGATCTGAAGTCAGAAACCATCTGATCTGAAGTCAGAAGCCATATGATCTGAAGTCAGAAACCATCTGATCTGACGTCAGAAACCATCTGATCTGAAGTCAGAAACCATCTGATCTGAAGTCAGAAGCCATATGATCTGAAGTCAGAAGCCATATGATCTGTAGTCCGACACCTTCTGATCTGACGTCAGAAACCATCTGATCTGAAGTCAGAAGCCATATGATCTGTAGTCCGACACCTTCTGATCTGATGTCAGAAACCATTTGATCTGTGGTCAGAAACCGTCTGATCTGAAGTCAGAAGCCATATGATCTGTAGTCTGACACCATCTGATCTGTAGTCAGAAACCATCTGATCTGAGGTCAGAAGCCATCTGATTTCATTTGGTTTATGATTTTGAAAGATAGCATTTTAAATAAACACTATGTCTGTTGTCAATCTATTGTTGTGACTTTCACAAGAAAAATGTTTCTCAGTAAGAGAAAGTTTATGACTGGTGGAGGAATATTATTAGAATACTAATGCATTACCCAACTGACTGTAGTGAAATCGTCAGGGATTCAGGGTTTATTATTTATTAATATTTATTTATTTTTATTGCACATAATATTCAACTCTGTTGATATAATCATGAACAATTAAAATTAATACAGTGCAACAGGAGCCAGCAAAAGCCAATTGCTTATACTATCCTGACCCCTCTTTCTTAATAATATTACGGTATTATTCCTGAATGTGGGTTCTGATTGATTAACTGTATCTTTCAGATTGTTCATCAACATATTATATTCTTTTGATGTATTGTTTTGGGTTTTTTTCTGCTGTGTTTGAACAGTTACAAAACTGGTCGGTTAAAAAGAGGCTCTAGTGAGAGAGGGATCAGAAGTTTATGTTGTGGCCAGAGTTGTAAAAAGTCAGACAGCTGCAACAGATTAGCATTAAAGTCGAAGTTGCACAGTGACATAATTTTATGGTGACATCTAGTATATAATGTTAAGACTTCTCATGCATTAATATCGGATAGCCACTATGAAGTGCTCAAAACAGTACCATACATCAGCAAAGTCAATGTAGCTTTATGCTGAGAAGAGAAAGAAATGTCTGGCTGTTGTCCACTGAAACCGATATTTTATGTCAGTTTATTTTTGACGGTGTATATGTTTGAGTGCTTTGATCACTGTGAGTGCTGTTTAAAAGTTGAGGCCCAGAGGAAAGGATTATTTTTCCACATGATCCGCAATTGCTGTAGACCTATCAATCTCATTTTATTGCTACATACACGTCCCTTCTTCAGCTGCTGTGCTTCTGTGTTCTTTTATTGAGACTGTGGGTTCAGTGAGTCTCCCAGTGACAGGTCCGTCTGTGTTTCTGCCACTTTCTGGGCGTCTTATTCGCCGCAGACGTCCAACTGAAATTAGAAACCTCGTGGACGGAACAACGAGTAGTTGGAGGCATTCAAGACATTCATTACGGGGTGTCCTTTGGAGTTAGACGGTTGTTAAAGGCAGCTGTCAGTCTTCTGATGGAGACTGTGACTATAGGATGAAGTCAGGTTTTTCAGTCAGTTGATTGTTTTATGTGAAAAGTTAGAGAACTAATGTCAGACTGAGCTGCTCTGTTGAAGCATGTAATAAGAAATAGTGTGTGACTGAGTGCCTGGTTGAATCTGTCATCAGTTTTCGTATCCGTCTCTGCGATAGAAACTAAAACTAACTAAAGCTACTGATCATGCCTTTTGGGTATTGGCCCACGCGCCTGGAACAGTCTTCCAGCACCTATCCACGAACTGAAAACTTAATCTGCTTTTATAAAACAGTTAAAACTGCACCTGCTTTCGAGCTCTTTGCGTTTATGCCGACAGTTGACCATAACATTATGCATGTAAAGCATCCTAGAAGTAGCTTACTATATACCGACGACGCTATAGAAATTATCTTAAGGCGTAAAAAAAAATTGTTGTGTTTCCGGTAACGCGACCGACCCATTTTTAGGGCCGCGACCCAAATATTTTTGTAAAAATTTTTTATAAAAAAAATATTTTTGTAAAAAAATTTTTTTTTTTTCAAAAAAAAATTTTTTTTTTCAAATTTTTTTTTTACCTTTGTATTGACATAACATAAGAGACGTCAACAAAATGAAGTTAATAGGACTGTTTCTAGAGCAGTTTTAGGTGCAGACAGTCGGGAAATAGGCAGTTTATACTTGCTTAGAACACGTACTTTGTTTCAGCATGCAAAAAGACTAGTGGGGTATACTTTTTCGGATAGTCACTGCATAAAAATATTTTACAAAATAAAAATATTTTCCGACCTACCTACCCAATTTTTGTTAGCTCTGTTACCGGAAACACAACATATTTTGTTGGGCCTAACCAACTGTTTGTATATATACTTTGCAAAAATGTTTTTGTTATCTTGTTGCAATAAAATTTATGGTTATGGTTATGGTTAATTACATTAAGTTACATTTCGTTATCAATTCTGCATGGCTTATGAACATAGGACCAAAGGTGGCCCAGTTAAGGTTTTATTCACTGCTGAGCTAATGCCTTTTTTTACTTTCCCTTCAGTGAAAAATCCTTCAGCTTTATGACCTTCTCCATTATAAAGGTGGTCTCTCCAACGCATGCAGCGGAAAGTGATTGCTTTTGCATACTTTGCGCTTTCCTCTGTCAATTAATTATCAAGTGAGATTGCAGTTAGAAATTCATTGCAGTTTCTTCAAGAAAAAACTTATCACTGGTGCTCTCAATGATGAGTTAAAAGACGTTTGATGCAGTAAATGATGTCCAGAGAGGTAGGTTTGAAGGTAGTGAGCATTGATGTCACCAGTGAGGATGTATAATGTATATCCATGTAAAAACCCCAAAATGGATTCCCATTCACATTTAAGAGATCTGCAGAGTTGAATAAAAAATAAAATAATAATAAATAATAAACCCTGACTTTCCCTTGTGGAACTCTGTAGTTTCTCGGAACCTATTTTGTGTTCATATACTGGTCTAGAGATATCATAGCTAGAGCAGAATCCGGTCTATAGCTGGGACGCCAGGTAGGGAGGGAGGAGACACTGGAACTCTGATGAATTGATGACACCGGAACTCTGAATGAATGAGTGAATCAACAAAGGTATTAATGACTAAGTAGAACAATGGATAATGCTTCTGACCACTTATATCTGTCCTAACAGGGTTTGGCACTTTGCTTCAGGTGCTACAGCCCTTGAGGGACCAAGTGCAGAGTGAGAGACAGGAGGCATATGGTGTGTGTGTGTGTGTATGTGTGTGTGTAGGTGTGTGTGTGCGTGTGTGTGTGTGTGTGTGTGTGTGTGTGTTTGTGCATCTCTTGATTACTCCCAATGGTTTATTCATTGACCATCTCAGGTGCTATTTTTATGGCAACCTATTGAACTTCCAGACCTATCACCAGAGCAGTAATTAATAGACAGAAGCAATGGAATAAATAAATAACTAAGGAGTAAATAAATAACAATATGACGGGTAATTAATTTCATCAGCTCTTGAACAATATGTTTCATCAGTCCGTGGGATGGACAGACAGACAGACAGACAGACAGACAGACAGACACAGACAAACATACAGATAGACAGACAGTTTCTTCAAATTATACAGATGGTATTTGTCATGTGAAGTCTGATATTGTCTGGTAGGCTTCGATTCTACGTCATTTGCTGGTCGCTCTGGCTACGTTTGATTTATGTTGAGCTACTGTAGCAGATATTGCTTGGTTGTCATACGTATCTTTTTGGTGCTTCAATGCATTCAGCTCAGACGAATAATTCATTCATGAATTCATAACAGCTGGTTACGTCTAGCTTGACCAAGAATGCTTGTCGTTGGTTTGGAGAATAGCATTGACTGATATGCTGAGAAAAATGTTTTTTACAGATGGTAAATCCATAACTTACTGAAGTTTCTAGAGAGCGTGTCCCTTCAATACTCTCTTCTGTGAAGTCTGAATTCTTTAAAAGAGTAGTTTTGTTGACCGTCAATGCTTCTTTAGCTATATTTGGTTGTGCGCGTTTGATTTATAATCTGCTACTGTTATGAATGCTTACATGCGCATTTGTCAGATACAGATAATGGTTACTTACTTACTTACTTACTAACTTGCTCAGAAGTAATTTAAAAAAATTAAATTGACAGTAATATATTGATGTCAGGCTCAGCAAGGTGTAATTGTAAATTGTAATGGTAATTGATTTGATACAAAGTGTAATTTAATTTAAAATCATTTGATGATTTTACCCTTTACTGAGAAGCATGTGTTAAAATGTGTGGGAACCAATGCAGCTCATTGTTAAAGGGCTAATTGATTGAAGCCTAATGATCATGTGCATAGTTCAGAGATTTATTGACTATTGGTCTTTGAATTTTAAAAAATTTGATTGCAATTATTGGACTTATTTTTACACTGTCCTTAATTTAAGGCTGTGTAAGCAATAATAACAAAAGTGGGAACATTGTGATTTGTTGTATTCAGCTTCCGCTTAGAAAATTTTGGCTTATTATGTAATAAGTTAATTTATGTAAACCTAATTTCTCAAGATGAAGTAACGTGGACTAAAGTGAAAATATGTAGTATTTAGGAGGGTGGGGGTTGATCCAAAGTACAGTGCTGTTTTTGTGACAAGGCATTTGTTGCAGGGCTTTTTTAACGTGCAGTTGTACACAAAATGTGCAGTTCTAAATAAAATTGTGTAGTTGTAAAAGCACTTCTGTACAGTTAAAACTAGCAAAAAAATGGTCGTTGTCCTCCGATTGGAAGTAATTTACCATGGAGGATGGAAATGAAAAGAAGGGGTTGTGCAGTTCTAAAAATTTCTTTAAAACACCCCTGATTTGTTGGTTGGTCTGACTCTGTCAAAGGCATAATTATGAATGAGTGAAATGCAGAATTGTTTTGAATACTTTTGGATATGATTTCGACTGTTGACTGCACGTCAGTGGAATTGCAGCTTTCTAACTCACAATCAGAGGACAAGAGGAAGAAGACATATTTTAACCCTTTAAAAACCAGCATGTACTGACATGCATGGAAAACATATGTATACATGTAGCTGGTCGTTAAAGGGTTAAATAGTGAATGCTGATTGCTTGGTTGCTTAAATAGTTGTAAAGTAAGCAAATGATAAAATTCCTGTTAACCCCTTTACCGGCAACCCCAATTATAGTCGTCATCTATACAATTATGTGCCAGTCGGCCGCTAAAGGGATTAAACGTGTATTTTAACGTCTCAAAAATTATTCGCTTGTTGCAGCCTTATTATTTTCAATTAATTCCACTTATAGTTTGGCAAATATCTTTTCCATCGATCCGGCTTCTGTTTATAGTCAAGTGGAATTGTTTAATCAATCTCGCCTGTCTTTAGGCGGCAATTACTTTTCATCAATGCAAGTTCTTCTATTTAATGAAAATTTATTATTCATCAATCGAGCTTCGATTTCAGCGAGATTGTTTTCATAAATCCCACTTCTACTTAAGCAGAAATTAATTTAATCGATCCGACTTATATTTTTGGCAAAAGCAGAATCCTTTTTGTCAATCCAGCGCTGAAACCCATGCATTGGCGAATAGTTTACGATGCCATAATACACACGTTTACCTTCGAACAATTTTCCCATGCAAATTGATGCAAAGCCTATTTATGTAAACTGTAGCTATCGACGCATATGGTTGTTTACATGTACAGACGAAAATGAATCAATGCCCCTGCTTGTGCAAGTCCTATATCCTTGCATCATGAGTTTGATCTGTGTGCTATGCACTGTCTCCCAGGCCTTCATCATCTGTCCTCTGTTAGCAGGAAATCTGGCAGGAAAATCGCTTGAATTATCTGGACGGGCTTCATCTTACCCGCAGCTAATGAACTGTACAAAAGAGCCATGCATCTTGTAGAGAACGCCGCAACTTCATCCCTTACAGGCTACAATTACGATGCATGAAACGGTAATTTCATTTTCCGTGGATGTCTTCGGCGCAGCGAACCACCGCCCGGCCGCAGCAGCGCTGGATGTGGCGGCGAAGGCGGCTTTGCATCTCCATCTTTATGGAGCAAAGTTCTGCCGCTGTAATCCTCCTCCTCCTGCTGCTGTATCAGCTGCCAACTTTATTGGGCTCGTCGTCGTCGTTGTCAACATTTAATTTGCTTTTCTGTTTTATTACGACCGGTTTTCGTCGTGCTGGTCCAGATTTTTTGGTAGTTGATGGTTGAAAAACAAAACTCGAAATAACTTTTCTATAGATGGCCGGTGAGCATTAAAAGCATCTGCGTCGTATTTGATGATCAGCAGAATGTGTTGACAGTATGAGATATTGGTTAGGTTAATCAACGTCGCGCTCGTTTTCTAGATTTCTCGAGCGTATGTTTTGGCAAGATAAGGCAGAGTGATGGAAACAAGCAAATAAACATCCACTAACTCTACATCAAGTATCCGATACCCATCATACGGACTCACCAAAAAGTCACCTCTTGCTGTATCGCCACAGGTCTTTGACTCAAAACTGAAAACAATGCTTCTTTGCAGATCCTATCCTGATCTCTCCACTTCTGCCCATGGGCGCCCGCAGAAAATTTTGCAGGAGGGGGCAAAAATTTTACGATAGTCACGGTTGAATTTTTCAGTGACAAGAGCATGAAAATACAGCGCTGGAAATTAAAAACACGGGTATGTTTTCAAAGAGGTTTCTTAATGCAAATTTCTCAGTTTCATTTTGTGTATTATTTTTAGTATGAATAGTTTCCTTAGTGCGAAAATTTGTTAAAAATCCAAAGGTAGATGTTAAAAAGTAGGTCTATTAAGAGCACAATAAATATTTATTTCTATAGAGATTTCTAGACGTAAATTTATGACTTTAACTGTGTGTATCATTCGTATCATTAGTGTTTTAATGCGAAGAAATTTGTTAAAAACTCAAAAGTAGTAGTTAGAAAAATAAGTGTCACTTTTCCAGGGGGGGGGCAAGTGCCCCCCCCTTGCCCCTATGTGTGGGCGCCCATGCTTCTGCCTACCTCCAACGTTGTTTCAACTCTAAAAACATCATCCACCATAACTGTCACAAGTCTTTTCCCTCTTCTTCTCTACGTGTGACCTTCAGTCTCTTCGGAAGCTTCTTCGTATAAGTTCGTGGTAGCATAGGCCTATCCCTAGATAACTGTTTCATTAGCTAAATGGCTAGGTAAAGAATCTACAGACTTTCACTGTTTTGTAACCAACAACGACGACGTGTTTAAGTCTTCTTATTATACTCCAAAATCCGATGTAAAGTAAAACGATCAGCAACAACACAACAATGACTACACTTGCGTTATCATAACAACTACACGACGACTATCTTCATCAGTCTACTCTATCGCAACTCAACAACAACTCTTACAGCCTATCTCAACGGCTCTCAACACGCAACTCTCCTTCTTCACTTCCACTCCCTTCTTGTACAATTAACGTACGCTCGTCTAGACGTCACGTGCTGTCCAGACAATCACCTGTGCAGACGCCGCGCGGCAATTTGCACCTGGCCTACTTACGTCGCTGTACGACAATCGGCGTGCACTGATTAAATTAGCTGACATTACCTCCTTCCTTTCTTTTGAAGAGAGCTAATTAATCTTAAAAATTAGCGAACGTATAATGCTTAAACTAAATACAAACAATTCTTATACTAAATGCAATCACAAAATACCTTATACTACAATCTCGATAAGCAGTCTGCTACTACATTCAACTTTCCTTTCTTATAGTTCAACAGAATGTCAAAATTTTGCAATGATAAAGACCATCTGACTAACTTAGCAGACTTCGACATTGACTCAGTCAAATAAACTAAAGGATTATGATCAGTGAACACATTAATCTTGGAACCAATAATGATTTCTTTCAATTTGTTTAAAGCCCATATGATTGCATAGGCTTCCTTCTCAATCGTCGCCCATCTCCTCTGGGTATCTGTCAGCTTCTGGCTGATAAATGAAACGGGACGTTCTATCCCCTCATCGTCCACTTGTGACAGCACAGCCCCCACAGCAAAATCACTGCTATCACAGTACAAATTAAATGGTTTGCCAACCTCGAACATGTACAGAATAACATTCGATAAAACAATTTCTTTAAGAGACTCAAAAGACTTCTGGTGGTCCTCAGTCCAAACAATGTTCTCAGGTGTCTGCTTGCTAGTTAAATCTGTTAATGGTTTAGCAATTTCAGCAAAATTACAAATAAATTGTCTGTAGAAACCAAAAAATCCTAACACTTGCTTCACTTGCTTCTTCGTTTCAGGGTTTTTTAAATTAATCAAACTGTCCATCCTATCTGGATTCATCATCTTCTTCCCTGATCCTATGAGGTGACCGATGAATTTCACCTCACTCTTACCAAACACACATTTCTTCAAGTTCAAGGTTACATTATGCAGTCTTATTTGTTTCAAAAACAATTCTAAATGTTTCAAATGAATGTTCCAATCATCAGAATGTACTGCAATGTCATCAACATAGGGTTCAGTAAATGCATTAATCGGTTGCAAAATCATGTTTATGGCTTTTACAAAAGTCCGTCCAGAGTTAATCATTCCAAAAGGGACACGTGTAAATTCGTACAGTCCACTATGGGTAACGAATGCGGTTTTCCATTGGTCGGATTTCTTCACCGGACAAGTCCAGTAAGCACTGCGACAGTCCAAGACGGAAATAAACTTGGATTTCCCGACTTTGCTCAGCACATCGTTGACGATCGGCATGGGGTATCGACAATTTTCAGTATATGAATTCACGTACCTGTAGTCGCACGCGAGTCTCAAGGATCCGTCCTTCTTCTTGACGATGACCAGCGGACTTGCCATTCTGCTCGACGACGGCTGAATGATGTTTGCTTTCAGCATCTCTCGTATTTGTTTGTCCACTTCTGCGCGATATATCAACGGTATTCGATAAGCCGTGAACTCCTTCTCTCGAAAGTCTGGTCTCAGCACCACTTCGTGTTCTACCAATGTACATAATCCAGGTTTGTCCGAAAATCTGTCTGCATATCGGTTCAGTACATCCAGTAGCTGTTTCTGTTGCTCGCTCGTAAGATGTCCGATCTGTTCATAGTCCAATTGCAGCGATTTCTGTGTCGTCTCTGCATGGTCTTCTTTCAATGGTAGCTCTACCACTGATCCGAATTCGTCGTCCTCTTCCACGATGAGACCACACGATAATGTTCTTGCGATGAACTTCCTCATTTTGTTGGCATGGACGATTCGTCGGCCGTTTTCATTCATGTCCACCAGATACGAATACTTGGATCTTCTTTGTAGCACTGTACATGGACCATGCCATCGTGAGATCAATTTATTGGTTGACGTTGGATACAGGACGATGACGTTTTCTCCTGGTTCGAATTCTTTATCCTTGGCCCTCTTGTTGTATTGACTGGCGTATTGTTTTTGCTTTTCCTCTGCACAATTCTCAGCAAATATCAAAGCTTTCTCCATGTCTGCTCTTAAGTTCTTCAGGTACTTTGCTGGTTGTACTCCAATGTTTGGCGGTAGATTTATTTCTTTGGTCCAGCTTTCCTTTAAGATAGTTAATGGTCCTCTTGGCATTTTTCCATACACCAGCAGATATGGTGCCACTCCTGTCGTTGCGTTAGGAACTTCTCTCAATGCCCATACGGTAAACGGAATGATTTTATGCCACTGTCTTGGATTTTCCACAATGACATGATGTACCATCTTCTTGAACGTCTGGTTCCATCTCTCGACTAATCCGGCTGCCTCTGGATGCCCCGGTGAATCGAATCGTGGACAGCATCCCATCAATTTCAAAAATTCTCTTGTAAGACTGGCTGTAAAATTCGTGCCTCTGTCGCTGGTGATCACAGACGGCACCCCCACGTCAATGAAAAGCTTCATCAAAGCTTCGCACACAGCCTTAGCAGTCAATGACTTCAGCAAGAAGATTGTCGGCCATCTTGTACATGAATCCACTATGCACAAGCAATACTTATGCCCAGCTGCTGACTTCGGTTCTATTGGGCCTACCACGTCCATAGTCATCCGTCGGAATGGAACATCTTCCCTTGGAATTGGTGTAATCGGCACTCGATCCATCACCAAACTTCGTGCCTTCAGCTGACACTTCTCACAGGACTTACAAAATTTCACCACGTCTCGACGCATCTTTGGCCAGACAAAGGACAACTTGATTCTCTCTCGTGTCTTCTCTTCTCCCAAGTGTCCGCCAAATACTGACTCGTGAGCTAATTCCATTACTTGAATTCTTCTCTCTTTCGGTAACACCAACTGATACACAAGCTGATCCAGCATTTGATGCTTCTTATACAGCAATCCATTCACCACGATAAACTCTGATCCTTGGTCTTCAGCGATCCTCCACCACGATTTCAGTGACTCGTCATTTCTCTGCTGCTCCTCGAATTTCTTCGCATCTTCCAGCTGTCTTTCATCGTTCGAATTCTCTGTGAACAAGTCCCTCATACTTGTCTCCAGTTCAGCGTCGCTTCCGGAATCTTCACTATCATTTCGTTCACATGCAGCCATCTCTTCTTCAGTTTCATTGTTCTCAGATGTTGTTCTTTCGTCATCTTGGATGCTGAGTTCATCTTCGCTTTCCGTGTCATCTTCTTGCGAACTTTCGTTTATCGTTTCATCTTCTCCGTCTTCGACTTCTGCTCTCCGACTTTGTGCTCTTGTAGTCACATTCGCTTGTAGCTCTCCTTGCAATATACTGATTGGTGGAACCTCTTTCAGTTCTGCAATTATCTCTGGATGTAGCAGGAACTTTTCTGGATTTTCTTTACACAGTTCTGCTGAAATGCTGGCACACACTAAAGTTAAATATGGCGCGATATTTATTGTCCTGTCCTCTGTAGCTGCTCCTTCGTTACGACCGCTCATCCGCACTTCGATTTTCACCAACTTAGCTGGAATCGGCTCTCCAGCTACACATTGCAAATGAACTCTGCCGATTTCTTCTACTGTCGTTCCTTTCAGTAGTTCCTCGTTGATTACTGGTATCTCGGTCCCAGAGTCAATCAACGCCTCGACTTGCACAGGCTGCCCATCAGTCCCACGTATCTCCACATTTACATGCTGCAACGATATCTTCTTTATGCGTTGACACTCCTCTTTACTTTTTGTTTCTCGACAACTTTCTGCAATGGAAGTAGTCTTTATCGCTTCTTTCAGTATGGTGAACTGCGGCGTACACTTCATCACTGACTTTACTTCTGTTTCTTGGTTGCATTGTTCTTCCCAACCAGGAGGTGCATTTATCACTTGTATCTGGTTTACTCGAAGATTTTCTGCACTTCTGCTAAAGTTCTTCCTCAGATTTGCCGCTCCTGGTGCTTGGCAATGTTTTATTAGGTGTTTATCAGAATTGCAATTGTGGCAACGCTTCTTGATAAAACTTCTTTGCTCCTTGTTCTCCCACTTGTAGTACGGCGTGTAAGATGCATTACTTTCTGTTGGGCGTCCCAGCGGCGGAGTTCGATTGTAGGCTTGTCTGTCCCACGTTGACTGTTGTTTATCTTGCGACCACTGCTTTCCAGAATAATCATCTTTCTTTGCATCATTACTCTTGGCTTGGCTTCCGGTGTCTTTGCTATCCTTGTTCCACCTGGGTTGCTTTGGACTATTGTCCCATGCTTCAAATTTCGGTTTGTCTTGGAACATCACACCAATCCGATTGTTTACATGTATATCTGCGAGATCTGCAACATTACTAGCTTCCAAGCATTCTGTGCCCTCTTTTGCTAAGACAAACTGCAGTGGACCTGGTGGTAAACATTCTTTCAGCTTATCCGCCACTAACAAATCAAACAGCTTCTCGTAGTCTTTGTCCACTCGTCTACTTCGGACATAATAATTCAACAGGTTCTTCAGCCTAGCCGTGAACATCGTATACGTTTCTTCGGCTGTCTTCTTGGCATCTGCAAACCTGGACCTGTACTCACGAGCTGTTAACTTGAATTCCTTCAACAAGTGCTCTTTCACTGCATCGTATTTATCTAAATTCTCAAATGACAATCGATTCAATACCGTTCGCGCTCTCGGGGTCATCAATGGCAACAACAATTTCACCCAATATTGCTTTTCCACAGCGAAGCTATTGAATGCATTTTCAACTGTTTCAAAATATAATGGCACTTCCATCATATCATACGGCATCTTCGGTAACACATGCTTCATTGCGTCACCTATCTTCTTAATCTTGGACACCATTGTCTCACTTTCTTTGAGTCTAATCTGTTCTGACACTTCTCGGCTCTTACGATCATCTTCGTCTCTCTTCTTCAGTCGATCTTGATCTTCGATTCTCCGCAGTTCTTCCTGTTCTATCTTCTGTTGTAATAGTTCTAACTGCTTTCTGCGTTCTTCTTTTTCAATGGCCATTTCTTTAAGTTGAGCCTCCTTGATAGCAAGTTTCTTTTGTTCTAACTGCATCTGCTCTTCTCTTTCTCTTTCTGCTTTTTCCAAATTGTCTTTTCCGGCTTGAAATTCTTCCTGACGAATTTCTTCTGCTCTCTCCAGTTCTTGTAAACGCATCTTTTCTTTTTCTTCCTCGCGAGCCTTTTTGTCCTCAATCTGCTGCTTTCGTATTTCTTCATCGCTTTTTCTTGCTTTTTCGTACTCTATCATTAACTCCGTCCGTCTCCGTTCTGATTCATCACGATCGAGTCTCATTTGTTCTAGTTGTATCTGGAACTGCTGCCTCTGCATGTCTATCTCTTGTTGTCGCAATTCTTTCTCTTCTTGCTTACGTTCTTTCTCCTCTTGTCTGCGCTGCTCTTCTTTCTCTTTTTCTTCTTGTTTACGCTCTTTCTCCTCTTGTCTGCGCTGCTCTTCTTTCTCTTTTTCTTCTTGTTTACGCTCTTTCTCCTCTTGTCTGCGCTGCTCTTCTTTCTCTTTTTCTTCTTGTTTACGCTCTTTCTCCTCTTGTTTACGCTGCTCTTCTTTCTCTTTTTCTTCTTGTTTACGCTCTTTCTCCTCTTGTTTACGCTGCTCCTCTTTCATTATCATGAATTGCAGCAACGCCTCCATAGACATCGGTGCCTCAGGCTTCTCCACTGGCTTCTCCGCAGCGCCTCCGACAGCACCTTCTTCTTCTTCTTCTTCTTTCTTAGCCCAAACCTCGGCTAAATTTCTCATCAATTCTTCCCTCGACATCTGTTCAACTTCTTCTGCGTCTACGCCTGCTTCAATTAATAATTTTACTAGTCTCTCCGAAGACATCTTCTTAATAGCCGCTTGCTTTTGCTCCGTAAGTTTCTCCATCTTACTTCTTTACTTTACAGATGCTCGATAAAATAGTAGGCTACTCTTCAAATGTTTGCAATTGACTGACTTCAATTCTTTAAGCAAACTTCAATAGACAAGCAAGTTTTTCTACCTTGTAGTCGTTGTGTTGTCGTTTCTCACTGACGTACGGATGCTCGATGTATCGTTGCTTCTCCCGTGTGCTCGGCTCCTCGATAAATTCACAGCGTCCGTTCCTCCACAACGTCTGTTGATTGAATAGAATCCCTCCGTTCGTAACTACGATCGTTCTCCTGCAACTTGGATCGTTATCCTGCAACTTGGATCGTTATCTCACCGCAACGACACCAAATGTCACAAGTCTTTTCCCTCTTCTTCTCTACGTGTGACCTTCAGTCTCTTCGGAAGCTTCTTCGTATAAGTTCGTGGTAGCATAGGCCTATCCCTAGATAACTGTTTCATTAGCTAAATGGCTAGGTAAAGAATCTACAGACTTTCACTGTTTTGTAACCAACAACGACGACGTGTTTAAGTCTTCTTATTATACTCCAAAATCCGATGTAAAGTAAAACGATCAGCAACAACACAACAATGACTACACTTGCGTTATCATAACAACTACACGACGACTATCTTCATCAGTCTACTCTATCGCAACTCAACAACAACTCTTACAGCCTATCTCAACGGCTCTCAACACGCAACTCTCCTTCTTCACTTCCACTCCCTTCTTGTACAATTAACGTACGCTCGTCTAGACGTCACGTGCTGTCCAGACAATCACCTGTGCAGACGCCGCGCGGCAATTTGCACCTGGCCTACTTACGTCGCTGTACGACAATCGGCGTGCACTGATTAAATTAGCTGACAATAACCATCTGGCTAACTCCTCGCCTGACTCTCCGGATCTTGACCTCCTGCCCATCGATTTTGTTTTGATTGAGCATTATTGAGTGGACACTGTTTACGATTACGATTACAGTGCTCTTATTTTGTTATTACTACTTAATAGCATTCTTGTCCGTACAAAACTAAACAACAGATTGATGTGTAATGCCTCAGTACCTCTACATAGTCAATTGATGTCACCATTTTATCTAGGTATTTGTTGTGGCTCTCTCTGTCTCTGTGTATTTTTGTCTGTGTATTATACCAGCTGTAAGTTAAAGGTTGTTTCAGCCATATACCAAACCAACGACATCACAGTCATCAGACCCATACACTGCATACAGTGACAAAACAAGCAAGAAGCTCAAGAAGAGAAGACTTAACTTGCACCAGCAGCTGGTGATGAAAGCAATTAAAAGCAAGAAGGCAGAACATCATCTACACATTGAAAGATTGACAGCAAACCAGAATTCAGTCTGAACACAAATTAAGCATTGTGCATTTTATAGCCTTGCGTGGCTTTTTGATTCCCCTGTAAGTTTATAGATGGTTGACAACTTACAACACTTGTGTAAATGCAAGCTTTTTTTATTAGAGCTGTATAGAAATTTTTAGTAACGACAGTGGGGGTTGGATCTTTGATGGGATAAGATGTTCTTCAACTTTGGACGCCAATCCAGCTTGCATCAACTTAATAGTCAGTCCAATCCCTAGGATCTGTATGCAATAATGTGTGTTCGTGTGTGTGTGGGTGGGTGTGAGTGTGTATGTGGGTGTGAGTGTGTATGTGTGTGTGTGTGTGTGTGTGTGTGTGTACTGTGTATATGTGGGTGTAATAATAATAATTATGTGGCTGTTTAATAATAATTGTCTGCATTTATTCAAAATGGAAGCAATATTGGCTAAAGAAACTGGGGGATGCAAGGCATGGGGTAGATGGCAGTGACATTTTTCTCTCACTTGATGGCAATCAGATTTCAAACATGGCATCTCAACGAGTTTTATTGGTATTGCTGAAACATGTTACTCTCAGGAGGTGTATTAGTGGAATTCTTTACCCTTTTGTTCTAGATGGGAATTTCTTACGCTCAATATCACTACAATTTCTGTTCAAATCTACATGTATATCGATTGTCAATCGTTAAACTACACGTGATTAGTTCTGTGCCTTAGTTGAATTCTCCAATTGGAGTGTTACTAGGTGTTGCTAATGGACGGTGCCATGCTGGCTGGATACCTGGTACACTGAATGCAGAGCAGATACAGTGCTGCTGCTGCTGATGATGATGATGATGATGATGATGATGATGATGATGATGATGATGATGATGATGATGATGCAGGAAGACAGACAGACTCCTTGAGAACAGTTAATGCTTATGATTAATATCGGGGCTTTCTGTTCCCCATTGTAAGAAGATGGCTCCTCAGTAGACGACTGGTTCTTTTATTTACAGCACAGCAGACCATTGAGTCACGATGCTCCTCCTCGTCCCTTGTGTTGAGATTTATAGTTGTCTCCACCCATCTAGTGACAATTTCGCCTGAAAGCCCTTTAGCTAATAAAGGGTTTAAACCACAAGAATAGGTCTGGTCTCTCTCTGTGTCTGCCTGTCTCTCTCTTTGTCTGAACCCAGACGTGGTGCATATTTTATCAGTATGCTGATGGCTTCAGATTGCAGCACTGGCTGGTTTATATTGATTGAGTCATAGGCTGGTTGGTTAGTTAAAGGTGTTCGGGGATTGCCTCATGCCATCCAGTCGAAATGGTGGCTGGTTTGACTGGCTTTTGAGAGTCTCTGAGGAAAATATTCAGTCCTTAGTGACATCTTATAGAGGCTAAGTCATATTTCATGTAGTCCCTTGGTGGGCTATATCAGGTGCTCAGGTTAGTTCCCTTTAGTTTGAATTTAATGGGGCACTGGTTATAAAACTTCACTAGACCTTCAGAATATACCTTATAATTATCATAGATATTATTTTATTCACTTTTTTATCACTTAAAGACTGGGCTAATTGTTATTGCGTATGCAAGACTATACAGTCTTCCTTCAACCTTCAGGTCACGGCTTAAAAGCTCGCCTTTCCTGGACTCATTTCCTCAGTGGTCTGTTTATGTATCTTCTGCAATTCTCTTCGTGGCTTTTGGTTTAATCACAATTTGGCTTGCACAACAGTTTTGCATAATAGCGACCAAAGACTGATGCATGAAGCATAGATATGTCTCTTGTTAATGAAGGTAGTGTACTCTTCTGATTATATAGCTCATTAAACAATTTGGTTATTGAATTGGCGGACTTTGATTGACCCTTTTGATTGATTGTGCTGTTAGATTGATAGATGGCCCAAGATGGGTTTGATTGACTTGCTAAGCTAATTACTGGTACTTTGTTGAATTGTTCCAGCTTCGTACATGAACATTGTTAGTTAACTATTGCTCGTTTTTATATGATTATATTGTGTACTGATTTATTGTTTGCTGATCTTTTATGCTTCCTTCTGATTCAAGCAGCTGAAGGTAAAATTTATGTTCAATTTTGCTGATAATATTATATGCATTCTGGTTCTTAGGACTGTCAAAAAGTGTGCTTTCTGGTTTATCATTCTTTGTGATTTTTGGCTATTGTTCGTTTTGCTTTTTATGAGTTGCCTGATTTAATTGTTATTGACTGTCGATTCTTATTTGGCTACAAAGTATTTTGCAGGAAATGTTTTTGCTCTTTTGTTAGATCATATTTATTTATTTTTCAAGACAATTAATTGGGATGAAAATATATAGACACTCTGTGCACTTGCCCACATGATGTTAGATGTCGTTAAGTTAGAACATTTATCAGTCAGAACATATTGCTTAGATAATTAGAAGCTGCACCAATTGCTGACCAACCTGCCCATGCACATTTGCAGAAGCTGCCAGGAAATTCCCATCTAGGGTTGGCAAAAATAGAAATATTGTGAATGTGGGTTGTTGATAAAAGATTAGATCCAATAATATTGTTAAAGTACGGTAGCCTTGCTCTGGTAGACTATTGTAAGACAAGAGAAGGTGAGTTACTCTTAGGTAGGAGGAGGATGTGACGTAGGTTGATATTTATAAGGAATTATTTGGGTCTAGGTAAGGCATTCTAATATAGCTATGCATGCCTTTCTTGCAACTCATCTCAGAAAGGCTGTTAAGATGTAATTAGACAGACAATGTGGTATATCTAGAATGTTTCCTGATATCAGGAAATAACACATGGAGCCAATGGGCTATTAGCGCAGTCGCACTCACCTTGAGTAAGGGTTTCATTTCATTAAGAGGCGACGGTTTGATTTGGATTTATCGGATTTTCTTGTTTCTGTCTAATTCAACTTGTGCACAGCGAACTGCAGACGCGGGCTCGGCATGCAGTCCGGTGCCATTCCGGATCACGCAATCCGTGCCAGCTCCTCTTATGATCCGGCCAGCGTTGGACCATCCAATGCCAGGTCAGACCTGGAATTTATTATGGTAGTTGGAATGGCTAAGTGGTGATGATTTAGCCTTATGTTGCTGCTTTAGAGGTTTGAATCCTGTTCTTCATTGTCATCAAATTGCTCTTTGATAATGCATCTGATTTTGAGTGTTGAGTGATGCTGTGCATTGAAATTTATCGTGATGTTTAAGTGATAATAGTCTTGAATTTGACTGGTTGTCTGGAGTTTGATTTATTTATAGTATTTATTTATTTATTTATTGCATTTACTATCTAGTGCCCCTTCAAGCTCTTCACTCAGTGGTGCTCCCAACTACAGCGCGGACACTGTATCTGAGTTTCACACCGAAGCGCACAATTGCAAGTGAAGGACTTCCTCAAGGTCCCTACGCAATGGCTTGAGGTGGATTCGAACCAACCTGGCTCCAATGCACCAAGCCCACCATTATACCATCGCACCTTGCATGTGTAATAATTGTGTATGAATGTATATTCTGAATATTTGTTATGTGCTTTATGTATTTATGCATTTTTGTGTGCACTTGTTTGTATCTGTTCATGATAATACTATACATGTGTCAGATATGGCTCCTATGAAACTATTCCTAGAGCTCTCAGATATTTTGTTTCATATTCCTAGTGCATTATTGTTATCGAACGAGAGTATTATAATAAGATAAGATAAGATAAGATAAGATAAGATAAGATAAGAAGATAAGAATATTCTTTAATAGACCAATTGCAATCCGCATTTTGGTGCACAGACAAGGTATAATAAGCAAACATACATAATTTCTATATCCAATCAATGTCAAAATGTTTTCAAACAGCACAAAATCCTAAGTCCAAAATCCAAAATAAATTTTAAAAAATTATGTTCTTTTAATGACCAACAGTTTATGCTGCACTTTGGTTTATAATTTATGGTACAAAATTTAAAGAAGATAAAGCATTCTCGTTAAAAACGATTTTCTCATTAGATTGTCACCTGTAAGAGATATTTTTCCGCAGTTTTAACGAATTTATCTTTTTTTGTGATAAAATGTTGACCTCCGTGACCTTAGCTTTGCAGAGGTCACAATGCCTGAGGGTTCAACGGTCTCACTCTGTGTCCTCGGGGTTAGAATGGAGTAACTAAATGTCAGATGAGACCTGCAACCAACATGAAGGCATCTAAACATAGCAATGGTATCATTGCTCCACTTTCCTTGCAGCAACGAGTTGACCTGGAAGAGGTCATTAAACGATTTTACGTGTTTCAGAATTCGTACGGAACGCAACGGTGGAGCGTGGTGTCCGAAGCAGCAGATCTCAAAAGACATCGAGGAGTGGATCGAAGTTGACCTTCAGGAGGTGAAGGTCATCACACAGGTGGAAACGCAAGGCAGATTTGGAAACGGACAGGTATGCTTTGCATTTAAAGCGGAAATTTTGGTGTTATTTCATTCAATTTATATATGTACACCCACACACACACACACATACACACACACAAACACACACACACACACACACAGATATACCGGGTATTTATATCATTTGCCTCAATTGTTCCTTCTCTTTGGAATGCACTTTCTCATTCTGTCCGCTCTACACTTCTGTCTGGCAGTCTCTCTTCTGCCTTGTCTCTTCTCAAAAACTGCTCTTCTCATGGGGCCATGCACATTGGGAGTGCCTCTGAACGATTCACCTACAAGAGGCGCTTTATAAATGTTTAAATACAATATGATATACAATATATGTGTATGTATGTATGTATGTATGTATGTATGTATGTATGTATGTATGTATGTATGTATGTATGTATGTATGTATGTATGAGCAATTGTTATAGTGCTCCTTCAAGATGTCTACTCAGAGACGCTCCCGACTACAGCGCAGACACCAAATCGAAGTTTCACGCCGAAGCGCATCAGCAATTGAAAGTCAAGTGAAAGACTTGCTCAGGTTCCCTATGCAGCGGATTAAGGTGGATTCGAACCTGCAACCTTTCAGCTCCAAGGCACCAAGCATTCCTATGCCACCGAGCCCCAGACAATGTACATGTATTTACATGCAATGTATTTATATTTATATTATTTATGTATGCACAGTTACACACATGTATATATGGCCAGTCATTCTCTGTTGGCCAATGTCTGTGAAGGATTTAATAGCATGTATGGCATCAGAGGGAAGCTGCCATAAGATCAGAGCGGTGAGGGGTGATTAGTCCCTGTGGCGGACATTGTGCATGGAAGATAAGACGAAGAGGAGGAGGAGGAGGACGAGGAGGATGGAAAGGGAAAGAACTTGGAGAAGAGTTTAATCTGGAAGAAGGAGATGCAGAGACAGAGACAAGACGCCACAGTCATAAAAACTGTCATCTCTACAGCTAGATGGACCCTGGTAGGTCGAATCAATCAATGCAATGTATAGTTCCTCTCTCAGTTACCGAATATCATAAGAATATCCACTGCGTCTACATTTGTGCGAGACACTTGGCTTTCGATAATGATTTTTGGGTCAGACAGAAACAATCTTGCATTTTAAAAACTGGAGAAGAAGCCGAGCTTATGTAGACGAAGGAAAGAGCAAAGGTGGAAGATTGTCCACATCTGTATTGAAAGCAAGACGATGTAGATCTGTAATTAGGAAGTGGCTAGACGAGGAAATGGAGAACGTTGTGTACCGATAAGAGAAAAATTACATGCCTCGCCAGACAGAGTTCATCGTTGAGCACTTACTGACCAAAAACAGAACATCCATAATATTTACATGTATATCTCGCAAGTGCACCTGCAATATAGTGGAAGAATTTTAGGAAAATCGACTCAACAAATTATCACTACGTAGAGACTTGGCAGAGTTGTTAAGTACACCCCACTGACAAAAATACCAAAAGTCCCCATAAATCCGAGCTGTGCTCGAGCCGCCATCTTGGAAAATGGCGGCCTATTTTCTGATTTTCGGTAATAACTCAAGAACCGTCACAGCTACTAAGAAATACAAAATGCCAAAATGATCCTCATTTTAAGACAATCAAGTTTGCTATATAACATTTGTTTCTAGGATTACAAATAAAAATGTTACATATGATAAAGTAGTCATCATTATGTATATCAATGCGACATACAAAGTTTTATGGCGGGAAGAACATATGGAAATACTGTGCTGCGATTGATGATTTAAGATCAACCTAATCCTAGTCCTAACATTTTTATTTTTGATCTTAGAAACAAATGTTGTATATCAAACTTCTTTGCCTTTTAATGAGGATCATTTTTGCTCTTTTATATTTTTCTTTGTAGCTGTGACGGTTCTTGAGTTATTGCCACAAGACCGAATTTAGGCCGCCATTTTCCAAGATGGCGGCTCGAGCACAGCTCGGATTTATGGGGACTTTTGGTATTTTCATCACTGGGGTGTACTTAACAACTCTGCCAAGTCTCTACGTAGTGATAATTTGTTGAGTCGATTGATGATTTTTCAGCTAAAATTCTTCTACTAATAGAGGCATTTTGAGTTTATTAAATTCTTGTGAAAAACATTCATTCATTCTATTTTAGATTTATTTGCCATTTTATTCTACTGTGTATTCATCCTTGGAAATCTGTCTAATTTAATTATCTCAAGAGTCTAATTTTTTCCATGAAAATATGTCTAATTATCTCAAGAGTCTAATTTTTTCCATCCATCCATCCATCCATCTATCTAAGCATGCATCTTGTTGTAATTGAATCTGACATTTTTTAAGCGTCAATTCGATAAAAACTCGTTCAATGTTGCACGAGCATTAACCTTGACTTCGTCCATGCACGAATGGATGAAATTCATTCATTCAGTCACTCTTCTGTCCTTTTAACCATCTAGCCAAATTCATTTCTTTGCCAGGGTCAGGAGTTTGTTGAAGTATACTCGCTTGATTATCAGCGGATCGAGAATGGACCGTGGATCAAGTATCGGGATCGAAAATCAAATGAAGTGAGTTGGGTCTACTGATCAGTGAGGCATGTTGATCATATGATATGCAGCTTGTTTCTGGTTTGCAGTCTGAGGCGGTGGGGGGGGGGGGGAGGGAATGGAACAAATGAAATTTTTTGCGGTGTTGCGGTGACTTTGGAATAAGCATCTAAAATGGTGCACTGCATATGACTTGATGGTATGGTTGTCTTGCAGATGTAAGTTCTATTTCCATTCAAAAATAGTTTAACATTCATATTTGTAAGCGAGTCAAAGGTGAGACTATTATAGGTTGGTGCCTGCATTTTGCTTTCAAGTCTCACTTTAGACATCTGGAGATTGTAATTAGAATTGTTGCTCTTTGCTACTTTTGTTGAAGCATGTTTGTTTTGTCTAAATAAAAGAATGTTTGAAGGGTTGTGGATAAAGATATCGTTGCAAAGAAATGAGTTACATTTGAAAATATGAAAAATTTATGTTTTGTTTTTATCTGCTTCTGTCTTGTACAGTGGAGTTATATATATTTTGTATAGGATCTGTATGGTCTTGAAAGGGTGCTATATAAATTCTATTTATAAATAAATTTGTTTGTATTTGCAACGATTACAATTTCTATGGCATCGCCATTAGCAAGGAACTTCCAGGACGCTTTACACACGCACACACACACACACACACACACACACCCACATACACACACGCACAAACACACACACACATACACACATACATACATGTACACACCTACACATACACACGTACACACAGACACACCTACATACACACACTCACCCACACACGCACACCTACACACACACCTACACATGCACACACCTATACATACACATGTACACACAGACACACCTACATACACACACATACGCGCGCACACACACGCGCACATAAACTCACACACAAACACACACACACACTGTCGGACGTTACTGACCATAATCATATTGATTGTGTGTTGGAATGCAGAACGACATCGGCTCATTAATAAGTATGACAGCCATCATGGCTGGCATGGACGTCGTCACACTCCGACGATCCTAGCGCTGTTGGTGTTGGCAGTTCTCACCAAAACGTGGCCACGCGTGAGTGCACTGTCTAGCGGAATCGGAAGCAGATCCGACTGAGGCGTCGTGCCATCGCCCATCATCAGTCAATATATGGCTCGCTTTATGGTCTTCATCGCTGTTTTTGGCCAACCACCCGCTTGTAGCGTTGCCACTTTTGGGTTTTTCACAAGATCTTGGGTTTTCGATCCGAACTTGGGAAATGGAGTTTTTTGGAAAAAACTTGGGTTTTTTGCTTGTTTTTTGGGGGGAAAATCTGGAAATTGTGGACATTTTGGAGAGATTTGGACCGGATGACAAAAATTTTTGATAAAATGCCATCAGAATTTTTTGGGCAGGAAATTGTGGACATTTTCGAAGATTTTTGGCAACTTGGGTTTTCTTGGGTTTTTCGACGCTACAACTTGGGTGGTTTTTTTTTAGAGTGGCAACGCTGCCTGTTTGGATGAATGTGGAAGGAGGATGAACCAATGGATAGATGGACTGATGGATTCCCGTGTTCAAGTGTGCTGTTATTCGTTCAGCGGTCTGTTTGTCTTTCGAGTCTTTCGATCGTACAATGACTTGTCGCTTAGAGATGAAATGGGGGAAGCTGAGATGAAGTGGACCTGTCTGTCGTCTGCTCAGGTATAGTCCTGTCGGGATGATGCACTGATTAGAAACGGACGGATGGGCAAATGGATGGACAGACGGACGGACGAGACATTGTTCGCCGCTGCTCGATGCAGTGTCCGTTCGCCACTCCCCGGTTCACCGAGGGAAGAATGTAATGCGTGCGTGCATGCGTGCACCACCTGCGAATGCACGGAGGAGGAGGGTGGGTGAGTGGGTGGGGGGGTGGCCGTTGTCCAAGAATGTGCGGACTGATGCGTGCAATCGAACGTATAGGCACATGCGCTCGAACACGCATGCCAAATGAATTGCCTCTTCTCAGCTCATCTGCTGTTGGAAGAAAAACCTGACGATTATTGAATTGAAGTTTTATGGTTCGGTGTCACCAGGTTATTAATAATAATGATTCCGCCATTTGTCTCTTCCCTTCGCTGTGCACCGAATGAACCTGAGTGAGAAGTTTAGATGCAGCCATTGCTTTTCTGTGTGTGCTTCTTCATTACAGTGGCTGAGAACGGTTTAAAATTGTCATTCTGGCCAGCACACATAATTATACGTGTATATCCTGGCTTGCAAAGTCTGCACTGCAGTTAGTGCATTAATATATAATAGAAGGGAAATGGGGAATGTCCATGTGTCTATACAGAGTTGCTCCATTTTACCACATTTCACTATGCAGTGACAAACATGCATCTACCGTAAGCAGCAAGTACCAGATATCTCCACTAGAGGACCAAAATAAATTTTACAAAATGCATGCTATGTGATCCATCACATGATCCAAATTTCTTACTGTGTTTCTTAGGATGTTCTGACTAATCAAAAGATTGGGATTGTCATGCTGTCGTGTAACTGACACTGACAATTTCAAAAGCACGCTATGAAAATTATTTACCGTTTTGTAAATAGTTTCATAATAATTACAGTGCCCATTTTATGGTCCCAGCCACCTTTGCTAGAGGGCCACTTCACTATGGGGGTGATGCAATACAATGTACGTTTTCTGAGTTGTGTATAGTGGTGTGGTTTTCACTGGAAGAGTTGAAACTTGTTCCAAGAAGAATGTTGTAGTCGTACAGCATCGAAAATGTCTGAATTTTAAGCAGTTAACTGAAACGAAGGTTGTTTGCATTCCGACCCACCCACCAACACTAGTAGGCCACAACATGGATATGTTTCGGTCTTGTTGTGTGGGGTTGTTTCAAATTCTATGCTACTCGATGCTGAGTGACTTGCTGACATTTACACTGGTAGCGTTTTTGTTCTGTGATCCTGTTTCCTGCTTTGTCCTGAAGCGGTTTGAATTGCGTGAGGTGTTACCAAAGATTCTCCAGTTTCTGAACAAACAAGAGAGAGACTTCGATACTGAACAAAACTTTCCACAGTGTGAAGCACCTGGCACCTATGCGAGAACAAAGGACGGTGTTAGCTTTTGAGAAGAGGCATCTGGTTTAGTTTTTGTTCAGCTTGCTATCATGCTGATGAGTTGGTCATCTTAGGAACTTAATACCATTGCGGTGAATGTGACATTCGTGACAAAGATGAGCACTGGGTCATTGTCGCTGGCATTGTCAGTGAGTGGCAGTAGATGGCAGCAGCAGAGTCATAATATTATCGGCAGACTGGAAGATCTGACAATAGCAGCGGATGTTCGTACAGTGTTACCTCTATAAAAGGGAACCATCGTGCACTTTCATTTTGGGAATTCATATTCATGAGGTGTTGTCCTTTTATTAGCTAGCCACTTTAAACTCAGCTAGATGGTGTTTTAGCCTTAGCCAACTTGTGTAGGCCTACTAGTTAAGTCTTTTATAATTAGTTGTAATGTTTGTTAGAGTTTTGCGCAGAGTAAAATGTAAACAAATTAAACTATGTCCTTCTTTGGAATCTGCTCTTCTAATTTTATTCTAGAAGAGATTTGATTTTCTCTTCTAGAAGAAGAATTAGAGAGCCTAACTGTGTGGCCAGAGGAATCTTGAAATAAAAAGATATCTCTTCTTCTGAGAACTGTCTATATTGGCTCTATAGTCTATATAGTGAGATAGATCACATTCGTAAATTTATATAGCGCCACTTCTATGGAGTTGTCAGAGGTGCTCCCGACCTGGCACCAAACCACAATCGATGAGAATGATTTTTAAACGCTTGTAGAAAAGGGGCAAAGAAGACAAAGAAGTTCATTTTAGAGACTATTATGAAACTTATTCCAGAAGGAGAAATTGACCTATTTTATATGCGCCAGTTTTTCAACAATGTACTGTTCCTGGCAACACCTTTCATGTACCATGCGGCGAGGGGGTTCTTTCCTCTCACCTAGTTCCAACAACAATTTACCATCCAGAAATACCCGATGAATAAAGGACTACGTATACATTGCGAGCCAATGAGGTAGACGACGTCACCAGGTGGCATTTGTAGTTCGTTAAAAGCACATCCGGGTGCACACGCAACGTTTCCGTTGTCGCGTCGCGGTCGATAACTCATTGCCGGATGTCGCTAAGCACCGCTCGTTACCACTGACACCAGGTGGCGCTAGTCATGTTCTCACCGTACTTGGCATCTTCATGGCGCTGCTTTGTCTCCGGTAATTGGAAATTATTCATATTACTTCCAAAGAAAAGTCTACATGTACGTTGTTGTTTTCGCAGAATTTGTACGTTTTCGCGTAGGGTCTTTTGCGGCCGACGCATTGCTCGCCACTAAGCCACTGCTGTCCTCGGTTTGGCTTTGGAGTTGCGCTTTTGGAAATTTTAGTTTGCGGTCGTGTGGTTGCAGTTTAATGGTTGCGGTTAACTCGAAATGTCATGCCAAGTCTCAAATTTTACTTTTTCAGTGGCATTGTTGATTTCCTTTGAATATTGTTTCTGGGAATTAAATATTACTGGCCGTATTTCTACTGTAAAGCAACACCATGCAGGATATGCCGTTTACATTTTTACGCTAACAACAAACCACATTGTTAATTTGTTTTTCCAAGCGCTCGTAGTACATGCTCGTCGTTAAAGTGTTGGGTGAACAACACAGTCAGTGACAGTATGTTGGGTGAACAGAACAGTCAGTGACAGTATGTTGGAGTGAACAGAACAGTCAGTGACAGTATGTTGGAGTGAACAGAACAGTCAGTGACAGTATGTTTGGGTGAACAGAACAATCAATGACAGTATGTTGGGGGAACAGAACAGTCAGTGACAGTATGTTGGAGTGAACAGAACAGTCAGTGACAGTATGTTGGAGTGAATAGAACAGTCAGTGACAGTATGTTGGGTGAACAGAACAGTCAGTGACAGTATGTTGGGTGAACAGAACAGTCAGTGACAGTATGTTGGAGTGAACAGAACAGTCAGTGACAGTATGTTTGGGTGAACAGAACAATCAATGACAGTATGTCAAGGACAATTAAGACGCACTTGTTTAGAACTGTCCAGTAGCTACGTTAAGCGCCTTCGTGAGGTTACTGTAAGGCGCTATATAAATGTGCATATACATACATACATACATACATACATACATACATACATACATACATGTTGGGGTGAACAGAACAGTCATTGACAGTATGTTTGGGTGAACAGAACAATCAATGATAGTATGTCAAGGACAATTAAGACACACTTGTTTAGAACTGTCCAGTAGCTACGTTAAGCGCCTTCGTGAGGTTATTGTAAGGCGCTATATAAATGTGCATATACATACATACATACATACATACATGTTGGGGTGAACAGAACAGTCAGTGACAGTGTGTTTGGGTGAACAGAACAGTCAGTGACAGTATGTTTGGGTGAACAGAACAATCAATGACAGTATGTTTGGGTGAACAGAACGGTCAGTGACAGTATGTTTGGGTGAACAGAACAATCAATGACAGTATGTTGGGGTCAACAGAACAGTCAGTAACAGTATGTTGCCTGTTTTCTCATTCCTTTGATTTATCTGGCTAAACTAAGGATGATGTTTGTGTATTCTGAAGAATGGAAAAACACTTTATCTGTTGCTGTTTTAGTCTTCAATGCTGATTTTTACGTATATATTGATATATTGACAAGAGTTATTTCAGTTTGCATGTATCTTATTTAATCTTTTGTCCGTTTGCCCTGAGAATATCCGCTGAAAACGGGCTTAAAATTTAAAAATGAACGGGTAAAGGGTTAATGACAGGTTATGAATAGCATCATTTTGCGTAGAAAGTTATGACAGAATTTAAAAGTCAAGCTGATGACACCCATTATGTTGCAGTGTATGGATACAGAATTATTGCATGGCCCCGAGGTTAGACTGGCGCCATGGTGTCTTGCAGGGCTAGAAAAATCATTTATATCCCTGGCATGCATAGGAGCCGTATAAATAGAACTGGCGACAGGAAGGGTGTTATTCTACAAAACCTCACTCCAATATCCCGCACTTTTCTTTGGTAAACCGTGAAACAGGACGTTATATATTTTGTCTGTGTGCAGCTGAGGACACAATGGACCTGTGTGTTGTAGCAGATTTACTGCTGGGATTATACTTCAATATGTGTCGAACTTTTCAGCTGTTCACCGGCAACAGCAATACGTATATCGCTGAACTGCGCGAGATCAATCCGCCAATTATAGCACGCATGGTTCGTGTCGTGCCTCAGAGTTCCTACCCACGTACCATCTGCCTGCGGCTCGAACTCTACGGATGTCAATGGAGAGGTGAGCTCTTATTGTGTCAGATATGGTCAGCTATTATTATTGTGTCAGATATGGTTAGCTGTTATTATGTCAGATATGGTTAGCTGTTATTATGTCAGATATGGTTAGCTGTTATTATGTCAGATATGGTTAGCTGTTATTGTGTCAGATATGGTTAGCTGTTATTGTGTCAGATATGGTCGGCTCTTATTGTGTCAGATATGGTCAGCTCTTATTGTGTCAGATATGGTCAGCTCTTATTATGTCAGATATGGTCAGCTCTTATTGTGTCAGATATGGTCAGTTCTTATTATGTCAGATATGGTCAGTTCTTATTGTGTCAGATATGGTCAGCTCTTATTGTGTCAGATATGGTCAGCTCTTATTGTGTCAGATATGGTCAGCTCTTATTGTGTCAGATATGGTCAGCTCTTATTGTGTCAGATATGGTCAGCTCTTATTGTGTCAGATATGGTCAGCTCTTATTGTGTCAGATATGGTCAGCTCTTATTGTGTCAGATATGGTCAGCTCTTATTGTGTCAGATATGGTCAGCTCTTATTGTGTCAGATATGGTCAGCTCTTATTGTGTCAGATATGGTCAGCTCTTATTGTGTCAGATATGGTCAGCTCTTATTGTGTCAGATATGGTCAGCTCTTATTGTGTCAGATATGGTCAGCTCTTATTGTGTCAGATATGGTTAGCTGTTATTATGTCAGATATGGTTAGCTGTTATTATGTCAGATATGGTTAGCTGTTATTATGTCAGATATGGTTAGCTGTTATTGTGTCAGATATGGTTAGCTGTTATTGTGTCAGATATGGTCGGCTCTTATTGTGTCAGATATGGTCAGCTCTTATTGTGTCAGATATGGTCAGCTCTTATTATGTCAGATATGGTCAGCTCTTATTGTGTCAGATATGGTCAGTTCTTATTATGTCAGATATGGTCAGTTCTTATTGTGTCAGATATGGTCAGCTCTTATTGTGTCAGATATGGTCAGCTCTTATTGTGTCAGATATGGTCAGCTCTTATTGTGTCAGATATGGTCAGCTCTTATTGTGTCAGATATGGTCAGCTCTTATTGTGTCAGATATGGTCAGCTCTTATTGTGTCAGATATGGTCAGCTCTTATTGTGTCAGATATGGTCAGCTCTTATTGTGTCAGATATGGTCAGCTCTTATTGTGTCAGATATGGTCAGCTCTTATTGTGTCAGATATGGTCAGCTCTTATTGTGTCAGATATGGTCAGCTCTTATTGTGTCAGATATGGTCAGCTCTTATTGTGTCAGATATGGTCAGCTCTTATTGTGTCAGATATGGTCAGCTCTTATTGTGTCAGATATGGTCAGCTCTTATTGTGTCAGATATGGTCAGCTCTTATTGTGTCAGATATGGTCAGCTCTTATTGTGTCAGATATGGTCAGCTCTTATTGTGTCAGATATGGTATCGTAACTACTGCTCATGGTGAGGCAGGTTTAGGGTATGGCACGAAGAGGGCACCTGTAGGCTACTTCGCACTACCATCAGAAAGGTTGACTCAGCCTTTCATTCGGCAGATGGCATTGGTAAAATGAATGGTGGAGGTGGCGGGCACTTGCATAGCTGTCAAACAGCTAAATTCAACGCCTGTAATAACTTGTAATAATTCTTTTTTCGGGCCAAGATATTGGCAAAAAACCGTAGGGGTCTTTTTATGTCCAACCCTGTAGATGGCCAGTGCTTAAAAATTTTCTTTTTCAGATGGCATCCTGTCCTACAGCATGCCACAAGGTGAACGCAGAGGAACCGAGGTCGACCTGTACGACTTCACGTACGACGGCACAGCTGACGATGACTACCTCTCCGGTGGACTCGGCCAGTTGACCGATGGTGCTGAAGGTCACACGAATTTCCGCCTTGACCCGGACAACTCGGGTAAGAAAGGCTACGAATGGGTCGGCTGGAAAAACGACACGGTTGGTCGCCCTCCAATCGAGATGCTCTTCGAATTCGACCGACTGCGAAACTTTTCCGCTGTTCGTTTCCACTGTAACAACATGTTCAGCAAGGAGGTACGGGTGTTCAGAAGGGCGCAGTTCCACTTCAGTGGTCACAGCGCCACGATATTTCAGGGCCAGCCAGTCGTCTACGACTACATGAGGGACACTCTGATTGAGTTTGCAAGGAATGTCATTGTGCCAATTCCGCACAGGGTTGGAAAGTTCGTTCAAGTGGAATTGTTTTTCGATGCCAAGTGGATGATGATCAGCGAAGTGCGTTTCGAATCAGGTGCGAAATCGTTGTTCTTAGTTGTTTACTGCTCTCCTGTTATGCTTTACACATTTGCTTTGGATATAATTATGCGCCACGTAATCAGTTATTGTAGGCATGGACTTTTAAAGTAAAAGGGTTCATTTTGTACAAGTACTTAACACATTGACCGCCTACACGCCATGTTAAATGACTGGTTTAACTATGAGATAACTCATTAGATAACTGGCGGTCATCTAGCTAAATAAGAGTATTCTTATACATGTTATTTGGTATATTACCCTTGAATGTTTGATTCACATACTTGCAGACATGTGATACCACTGACTGGGACTGGTTTACTGTTTTGGGTCTGTGTGATGTTAGTGCAACATTTGGCTTTGTTGATCATGACATTCTAATTCACCACCTGCCACTATCATTTGGTTTATCTGGTAATGCACCTGAATGACTTTTCACTAGGTTGCCACTCTTTTTTACTTGCCTCAAGGCTCCATTGTTGTGCCTTTCTGTACATCTTGTATATTCACTGTCACTATTCTAACAGTCTTGGCCCCTGTTACGTTCTAAGTCAGCTCTATGCTGACAATATCCAGGCTGTTCTACACGGCATGACATCTGAAGCTCTCTTACAGCAACGCTACAAAGAAGAAGCAGACTATGGTGTCACTTGGGACTTGGACATCGTCCAATTGTCTGGGCCGCCTTCTATGCCGAACTTAATTTGTATGACAAGGTTTTGAGAAGCAACTGAGAATATGGACTGTCTTCATATATAATTATATTATTCAGCGCTAATTGCGTTAACTAGTCAATGACTGCTGTAATTTCGATCAATACTGCATTTTGGCTTGTTCGTGGCATCAAGTTTTTGACCAATTCCTGCATTCTGTTGTCTTCATTGGTTGTCTGTTTGTTGAGCATTGTATATTGTGTCTGGGTCTTTATGACATTGTTCTTTATTTACCTAAATTAACTTGTTTGTACAGATAATAATTTTAAAACTTGCTTCCTCGTTTGCACTCACAATATATGTGGCGGTTCACGTCAAAATCGGTGTAATGTTGGAAATTACACGTCAGAGAAACCTAGGGAAAAAGAATGCTTGTGTTTTTTGGTTTTTGTATAATGGAATTTAATCTAAAAATAAGTGTTAAAAAATTCTTTTATTTGTTAAAAAAGACAAGTTTGAGAGCTCTTTTAAAGCTCTAAATGTGCATATTATTTTGTTTTCATTAAATTAATTAATTAGTTAATTTAATTGAATCAATTAAATTTTGCCTCATATCTTGAGTTAGAACAAAGTTAGAGCATATTTAGTTTTTGTGTCATTTTGAAGCCTGCGACAAGACCTTTGAAATGATGCATCAACTCACTATGTTGCTGAATCACCTTAATACTGGTGTTGGTGTGTCGCCCTTTGTGTGATGCATAGTGATTCTCTTTGGACTTTGCGTACCATGATTGAAAACAATAATAACCCAAAATGGACCAGAGACCAGTTTTTGGTTTATGATTGTGGTGTGTCCTCCTCTGTGAATAAAGCATCAGGAACCAGCTGCAGTTCTGATCTCTGTTCTTTCTTAATTATTGATGCCGTTGTATAATTGCCCGAGTATCTAATTTCCGTACAGCAATGGACTTACTTCCATTCAGTTGTCTTATATAGCGGTGTTTCATGGTAAAGCTGGAAATGTTTTTGGGCAGATGCGGTAATGGGAAACTACACCGGAGGAGAGTCGTCTCCAGTTGGAGGTCAGAAGATGAACGTTAAGGTCACCATGTCACCGGAAATATTCCGCGCCAGCAGCCAAGGAAATCACGGAAATGAGTCGAGTAGGTATTCTTCTTCTGGAGCTTAAGCAGCCAAGACTTTGTTGTTGATCATCTCATAAAGTGCTTAGCGGATTTTTTCTATATCCATCCCTGGGCTTTCTGGCAAATAATTAATGAAGAAAGGGAGAGGCAAGGGAGGGGTAAGAATGGAGGGAGTGGGAAGGGAGAAAAGAAGGTGGGAAAGGGTTGAAGATGGAGAAGCTGGGAGCCACAGGGCAATTTTCTGCAGAAGGAACATTTAGCTGAACTAGCGCCTAGATGCTTTGCACAGGGTAGTGTAATTACTAATTGTGCTATTGTTCTATTTAATTGTTTCCTGCAAGATTTACAATGAATTGTTATTTGGCTTGTTGACGTTGTTAAAAATAATAAATTGTTAATATTACTAGGCTGAAACAAGGTGAACAAAGGAGAATTTTTCCAAGATCAGAGTGACAGTTTCAATGCCTAATGATCTTCTTGTTGTAGACAGTTGCTTTGTCAATATAACTAATATGTGCCTGGAAGCAATGCTATACAAATCCGTCTACGCTTCATAGCATTTCATTTGATGGACTCGTGAAAGACTCCACTGACCTAATAACTACCTGGAGGCTGTGGGAGTGTGGATGTCTTCCTGCTTCCCCTAATCATGAAATCCCCATGATTTCATGCCTGACAGCTATACCTGAAGACAGCATATGTATTTTCCAACAAATGCTGGTCATGTATGCACGCATGTCCTGCCGCACGACATGCGTATGCATCATACGTGGGCCCCTTTCACCCTCCGATGGCCCAGCACCGACAAAGGTCAGCGGTGATTTATCCGTCTCGCGAATTGCTCTGTACGGTAGAACAAAGAAAGATCGCCACAGCCGGTCCCATCCATCCCACCAACAACAAACCGTCTAATGCTGAAATCGATGCGTAAGATAACAAAGCCAAATGCTTTCTCTCGTTTCCCAATTGATCGGTCCATCCTACTACGCTGTTGGTTTCATCCGCGTGGTGCAGTATGGCTTCTAATCTTGTCTCGAGTACCCATTCTATCGCCCGGTGATCTCGACTGATCGGGCCGTGCAAGATCAACTGGCCGCCTGCTATCGGACCATGTGGGTTTTTTTGTAGACATAGATGGCTGCAGAATTTTTCATTCAGCTTTTGTATTTTCATGATTCGATAGTCGATACTCATGCATTTCTTTTAGTCAATGGTAAGCAGAGCTTTTCAAATCAAGCATAATTAAGTGCCTGTATCATTAGCTGTGAATGCTGACCTTGTTTTGCATGGGAGTCTGTCATACATGGGTTTGCCTGAAAAGACATGTTTTATCATATACAGTTTTTTTATGTATAGGGTTTGCATACCAGTATGTTGTATCATGTATTGTACCAGTATGCAATGCTATGCATTTATTCAAAGCAATCTGAACTGACTCCTAATGTTAGTTATGCACAACTAGTTGTGCGTGTGTGACTGTGTACTGGTGACACTATCTCATCATCCATGCATTGTGGTCTCTGAACATGGGGTGTGGTGGTGTAGTGGGTATGTTAGTTGCCTTGCAGCCTGAGGGTTGCAGTTTCGAATCCACCCCAAGCCGCGTCATAGGGACCTTGGGCAAGTCCTTCACTCGCAATTGCTTGGGCGCTTCGGCGTGAAGCTTCGATTCAGTATCCGCGCTGTAGTCGGGAGCGCTTCTGACGTGGATCGAATCCGTATCCTCCCCCGGTTAATGTGCAGGGATCTTGAGCAAGTCCTTCATTCGCAATTCCTCTGCAATACAATTGCAGTTGCACCGTTAAGGCATGTGTGCACCTCAGAGCTTTGTACGCATGACAATATCAAATTTCAATTGCATTGTATATGCTTGACTCTTCTCTTCAACAATAGGATACCTACAGACGGATGCTTTCCATAACACCAGCATCAGCACCGATCCAGTGGCGCTACTCGACGACCAGCTCATCGGCATTGTGGTCGGACTTCTCGGTGCATCCATTCTGCTTCTGTTGGCCGTCGTTACTTCTTGCATCATGTGTCGCTGTCAGCACCAGAAGTACGGTAGCGCCACGAGAAAGATAGTTACCACTCAACAGGTGAAGTTGAGGTTTCGCGATTCGTTGGGTTCCTCGTCGCACTTTTCTGGAACGCCGTCGCGGAAACTGTCCAACGGGAACACGTACAGTAACATCGTGACATGTGACACAGATGGAACAACGCTGGACATGTTGGGGACGAAGGCTCTGCCTGTCACGAACGGGGGCGTCTACAGAGACCCGTCGGATTTTATACAGACGAGGCGGCTGCCCGAGTTACCACACATACCTATTGATACTGCAGGTTGGTCTGTACAGATTTTAATCAAGCATTATGTGACTCTCATTGATTTTGAACTCATGTACATTGTTGTACAGCTTCATATCCTTTGGCCTTGGCTGTACTGTTGCACTATACATAACTTCTTATTATTACTACTGTTAGCTTGAAGGTTTATGAGTAACTGCATGATTTATAAAGGTTTTTTATATGTGGGGCACGGTGGTGTAGTGGACTAGTGGTGGGTTCGGTGCCTTGGAAGTTGGAGTCGGAAGGTTGTGGATTCCAATCCACCTCAAGCCACAATGTAAGGACCCTAAGCAAGTCCTTCACTCACAATTGCTCATGCGCTTCGACGTGAAACTCCGATGCAGTGTCCACGCTGTAGTCTGGAATGCCTCTGAGTAGGGAGCTTGAAGGGAGGGGCACTATTGCAAATGCGAGAAATAAATAAATTTAATTGTTATTTATTTCTGTGTTTTAATATATATATACTTGAAAGACTGTCCAGTATGTGAAGTATGAATTTAAAGCCAAGTGCATCATTTGGTTTTAGCCATAATTTTTGTATATCCCCGCATACTATGAGGCAAGAATGGAATAGGATCTGAGAGAAGAAGGCCAGATTGGAATTGGCAATCAGCTGCATGCATGGCAAGCACATTTCTTGCCAGTCGCATTCCTATACGAAAGGTCATCAGATTGCCTCTCAGTCTGATTACCATAAATCAGATATATCTGTTTCTTGGGCTAGTGAGCACACTGTCTGTTCAGTGTTCACCATTTGCGATGGGCAGCCTTCATTGTTCTATGGTGGTGTCAAGAACCAATGCCTAAGCTCACTGTGCTGTTCTGCGGTTAATACGAGAACACTTAATGAGTCTTGTTCCTTTTTCATTTATCGTTGATAAATTGAGACTAAGAATTAGTGGCTTTTTTATTAATTAAAAACGAAACTATTCAGCAATAAAATAAATCTTCTGCAAAATTAATGATTTGTGTTCAGTGATTATGAACATAATGTATGTAACCAGAAATGCATCTATTATTATACTTAAAAACCAGGCATACAATGTATGTCTCTGGTGAAAAATTAATTTAATGCCGATTTAAATGTGCACAGTTAATTACAAAACTTTTGAGATGGATAATCATGGCAGTTCACTTCATAAGTGTATGACTGTATACATGAGGATTTTTTGTTGCATAGACGAGTATCAATTGTCCATGTGATCTTCCTGCATTTTTTCCAGTGCTTGCATGTGAAGTGAGGTGCCCAGAGTTTGTCTTGATCCCCAACAGACATGCTGATATATATGCTTTTTGCGCCTCCCTCATCATTGTAGGCCTCCCACATCCACAGAATACTTTTTCGCTCTCGTCTTGATAAATTGGCTACATACCGGTATATACATGTAGCGAAATGCATCTGATGGATGCTTGCAGCCTCCTGATGTCGTATTAGATAGGTATCCAGTATCCTCTTTGGCAACTAGAACTGAACCTAACTGGTGGCTTACGGCCAATGTTTCTATACTGCCATTTATTTTTCTAGAAAGTTCCAGAAGTGTCTCCAGATGTTCTAGAATATTCGTAAAACTTATAGGAAGTTCTTTCAGCTAGTGGATTTATGTTGTCAAGCAACACTTGAGGGGATAATTGCCATTTTATATATTTTTGACGCATAAAAAATTAGTAAGTAACACCTAATACCCAGGAACAGAAAGTTATATACATGTAAAGAATATGTATATATATATAATATATATATAAATATATGATTATGTATATATAATTATATACACTCTGTCACTCTGAAATATATTCATTCAATCATTCGTATGTATAAGGCTATCTGAAAATCTGTCAATTTTCATTGTGAAGCGGGTGCTACTTTACATATAATGGCAGTAATAGCACTTTGCACTACTCACATGGATATGTCAGAAAGTAGGTAAAAGTAGCTAGTTAAGATATACTTCAACATTTTTATAGCAATAGTGTTGTGAGGAGACACTAATACAAAGTCTATCCATTGGTGATATAATTTTTCTCAATACAAAACAATACCTGGACCATTGGCTTCATATTCATTTGCCGAGATTAACCTCTTTGACGTGAATGACGTGTATGTCTCGTGACTGAAATCCATATGTCGTACGCGAAATGACGAGCATGTCTCGTCAGGCAATGAATTGAAGTGGGCGGCAATGCTGCACGCTTGACTTAATCGTTGCCGCCCAGTAATATGTCAGAAACATAATTCTTCACTAGATATTATGAGACCTAGATGTCAGAGTTGATAAGTTCAAGGTCAATCACGACGTCATTTATTACACATGTAGATGGTACAAAATTATTTGTATTGGATGGGGCAAAATTATTTGTAAGCCTGTTAGATGGGACAAAATTATTTGTACTAGATGGGACAAAATTATTTGTATTAGATGGGACAGAATTATTTGTATTAGATGGGACAAAATTATTTGTATTAGATGGGACAAAATTATTTGTATTAGATGGGACAGAATTATTTGTATTAGATGGGACAAAATTGTTTGTATTAGATGGGACAAAATTATTTGTATTAGATGGGACAAAATTGTTTGTATTAGATGGGACAAAATTATTTGTATTAGATGGGACAAAATTGTTTGTATTAGATGGGACAAAATTGTTTGTATTAGATTGGACAAAATTATTTGTATTAGATGGGACAAAATCAAAATTATTTGTATTAGATGGGACAAAATTATTTGTGTTTTCGTGAAGAAATTTGATTGAGTTTTTCCAATAATTTTCTAATCAATGAATGAATAGAATAATCAGGACGTGTATTACGGAGAAATTAATTTGTGTGGCTGAAAATGTCAAAATGTAAATGCTTGATGATCGATGACTAATTGGCATTTATTTCCTACTCAATATTTTAATGAAAGGTGGTGGCAGTTTAGAGTCTGAAGGGTATATCGCCACTGATGATGAGGACATGCATGATCAATCAATCATTTGAAAATGACCCCAATGCCGGACAGGGTAGGGTGATTTAGATGACGGTGTAGAATCAGATGAAAACAATATAATTGGGACTGGCCTTTGGATTGCGGAAGACTTTGTACCTATTGTTCATTGATTCGCTAGAAAATCTGGTTTGCGAATAGACACACACAGAATTTAGACTAAAAGTTGATTGTATAGAATATTTGTAAACGCTGATAATTATATTGAAGTGCTCTGTTGTTGACACAAATGGAAATACTGAATCACAGATGGATCAGAATGCAGGAAAATAATTTGCTAAGAACAAAATGTAGAGTTTGTTGTTCAGTTGCCATTTCAAGAAGGAAATGCTGAAATTTTTTACCACTATCTTGCTGACTGGATTGTTGCAGAAACCACAAATTGAATTGTACTGGTCAATTATGCACCAGTTTTTCTGTTGCATTGTGACAATGGATAGATATCATTTGATATTGAAATATTTTCATTTTGTTCGCATTTCAAATGCTCATGATACGCATGATCATCAATATGATTGATTGTTCAAATGTGGCCACTTATTGATGATGCCAACGATAAGTTTTATCAAGTTTACATACCTGATCAAAATGAAGCCCTTGATAATTATAATCATTTATTCATTGGAAAAGGCACCTGCTTTGCAAACAATTCTTGTGAAGTGCACGAGGTATAATATAGGCCTATAGGGACATTACCAGAAAACAATTATTTCTTTTAAATTGTGGTGCACACCGGATTACAATGCTGTCACAGTGAAATGGTTAATTATTAGGAACCAGATGACCGCCATAATTGTTGGGAGGGTTGTGTCAGTGTGTTGGTTTGCATGCACGTGTGCAGCTGTGTATATCTGAATGTTGCCTGGGGTATTTTGACTTTCAAGATCAATGTTAGATTTGGGAGATCAGGAACTCCAACTGGGCATCATTATGAATTGTGAAGAATGTGTTAATACAGTGCATTTGAAAGGTCCTTAGAAAAAAACGCTATGACAAATTACATCTGAACATGAGGCATGATATATAGATGCACATCATGATGCATGGATATATGTCAAGGCTTGTATCTGCTCATTGCGTACCGCTATATCGGCATGACTGATTGACTAGTCAATATTTCAGATATTATGCTTCTGTCATTAATCATAGCTTTATCCTTCCTGCAGACCTTTATTGCTATGATCACAATGTCAAATCAGAACCCTAGGATGTCTATCTTTGTTTTGTGCAGTTAATTCAAAGTATGTGGACGATTGGTTAGAGGACAATTGGTCAGAGGACAATTGGTCATAGGACAATTGGTCATAGGACAATTGGTCAGAGGACAATTGGTCATAGGACGATTGGTCAGAGGACGATTGGTCATAGGACTATTGGACAATCGGCATAATAATTTTGCACTGCATTTATTTGCGGTATTTATTTCATCAGCCAGTGTCACTAAATTTGTGTATTTACTATTTATACTATTTTACAGTTTAGAGTTTCAAATTGTTTTCTGTTTATACAATATTTTATATTTGCATGATATTCTTTGATTGTATATTTTCTATCTATGGTATATGATATTTTCTTATAAAGTGATCTATGTCTAAACTTGTACGCATGTAATAAATAATAATAAATTTAATACATAAACTTGTATGCATGTAATAAATAATAATAAATTTAATAAATAAACTTGTATGCATGTAATAAATAATAACAAATTTAATAAATGAACTTGTATGCATGTAATAAATAATAATAAATTTAATAAATAAACTTGTATGCATGTAATAAATAATAACAAATTTAATAAATGAACTTGTATGCATGTAATAAATAATAATAAATTTAATAAATAAACTTGTATGCATGTAATGAATAATAAATTAAATTTAATAAATATTTCTGTTATTTATAGATTTTGTCTCAGACATGAATCCATCAACGTACACTGCATTTGGCGCCGGTTGTGCAGGGAACCCTGTTTCATCAGCACTCATTAGCAGCCAGTACATGCCACTTCCTATGTCTTGTGTACCAGAAGACAATCAGAGGTTCTTCATGGCATCAACCTTGACGCACATGGCGCCATGCTCTGGCAAAGAGACTTGCCTGGGTCAGGCTTTCGCAACATGTGATGCGAGGGTCTGCGCTCAAAGCATCCTTGACTGGAATGATGACCTTCCAGCGCTGGAGTTTCCACGGGAGAGCCTCTCGTTCCGTGAGAAACTGGGGGAAGGCATGTTCGGTGAGGTGAGATGAGTTTTGTGTTAAGCTTTCTTATTCTGAATGTGATTGTTTTTGTTAAGATCTTGATCCGTGGCATTAAATGGCAAGTTGTTGTTTAATTATGTTGTGATGCGTTGTTCATAGTTACTGAGTGCTTTACGTCTTTTGAAAATCTTTGCAAGGTTGTTTTTTCTGTATAGGCTATAAAAATAATGTCCGTTGATAATTTTCAAATTTTTTGCCGAGATTTTCAAATTTAGGGGTTGTAATCTTGGAAAGATATTCAAACTCTGTATTTACGACTGTGCTTAATTTATATAACATGATTTCTGTTAAAGCTACACTTGTGCGAGGTTGTCTTCAGTCCGAGTGAGAACCCGGTGCATAGCTCAACGAAAACCAGAAATAGGATTGTGGCTGTTAAAGTTCTCAGTAAAACGTTGTTAACAAGAACCAGGTGAGAAGTTTTACATTCGTTCATTTATTAAAATTTAAATTTAACAGTGTTGTAAACATTATTCTTTCTGACCTTTGTTTAATCAAACAGTTTAATTTCAGTTATACTGCCTGTTATTGTCTACTTTGGCAGATAACATCTTTCAACTTAAAAGTTATTTTGCAGCAGGTTTTTTGTCATTTTAGTCATCATAGTTACTGTTTAAGTATTTTCGTGCCGGTTGATCTCAAGCTCTAGTACAGCCATTTTGCTCATGTACCTGCTTAATTTTGTGTGTTTTTAAGTACCCCATAAATATTCTGACAGATCTAAACAGACAAGTGTGTTTTAAGAGAATTAGCAACTGCAGGCTGCACATGATTAAAGGTTACAGTACATTATTGCAGCGGCAGACTTTTCCAAGAGGACAGTCCAACATGTAAGAAGACACGAATTGCAACAGCATGACACTCGCATAACTCCGGTTCTTCATGAACAGCAAAGCACAATAATATAAATATATTAAATCAAATTCAGGCAAAATGATAACAAGTTAAAACATGCATTTTTGCAATAATTAATTTAAGTTGAGCCTTGTCTTTCCTCCTACACTGATTCTGACTATGTGTGATATCATTAAAACTATCGATAAACTTGCTTTTAAAGCTCATTCTTTATAATTCAGGCAGGACGTCTACAAAGAAGTGCGAATAATGTCGCGCCTGAGAGATCCGAACATTCTCGGTCTGGTGGGAGTGTGCACAAAGTCGGAACCGTTTTGCATTGTTGTCGAATATCTACAGCACGGCGATCTCTGTCAATTCTTGCGATGTCATGCACATTCCGAAAACTTCAGCAGTGGCTGTCGAGAAAGCAAGACTCTCAGGTAGTTGGTTCTGTAAATATTGTGAAAAGAAAGTTAATTTATAGATTTACAGATTGTAGGTAGGATGAAGACATTGGTTGTATTATAAAGTGGCCGATCATCAAATGAAAATTGTTGGAAGTGATAATTGTTTGCTTAGGATAGTACAGTACAGTTTTTCCTTTGGGTTTTTAAATGAGTTTAATGACTTATTATACTGTGTCATAAAATTGTAAGATCAGGGACTGCTGTTGTTTCTTATCTTTTTGTGTTTTAGCTACGGTTGTCTGGTCTACATGGCAACACAGGTTGCGTCTGGAATGAAGTTTCTGGAAACGCACAACGTTGTTCATCGTGACCTTGCAACCAGGAACTGTCTCGTTGGCAGTCAGTACACGATAAAAATCTGTGACTTTGGAATGAGCCAGAGTCTGTACAATGCTGACTACTATCGGTTGGATGGGAAGGCTGTCCTCCCGATACGATGGATGGCCTTTGAGTCGGTTCTACTGGTTAGTCAACTTGCTTAGTAAGACTAAGTGCTGTAATATGCCAAGCAAATTTCTGTCCAGGGTAACGGCCTCTGTTGTCATAGACCCTGGTCAAATCGGATCCATCCTTTGCTGCATAGTATTTTCATGGATAAAATAGTCAATTTAATCATACACTATACATCATGAAATTGGCTGAGTAAATTAAATGTTATCACATGTCCAAATAATAAAAGTTATAGTCAAATAGCTGGTCAGTCATACCCTATGACTTGTTCAACTATGCTATGCTGTGAACATGCCTTACTCTGGTCGCCAGGGTGCACAATTACCAAAGACTTGTCATAATGTTCAGGCTTTGTTTATAGTGCTCATTTTCATTCTCGTAAAACATGATTGAGAAGAATTGGATCCTAAATTTATTTCCCCTGTTAGAAATGACCTCATTTAATTAGGTCGCATGGCAGGGTGCATGGTTCTAGTAATGATGCCAAAGACAGCATTGTAATGAGTTTTTTGCACTTATTCGGCTTGACTTGTATAAATTATGCTATGATGTGAACTGAGAAATAAGACTGAAAGACATGCATGCTTAGGGATAGTGCACGGTGCACCAGGGCTGTTTTTAAGGAATTTTTAGAACTGCACAACTCCTTCCCTTTCCCATCATCCATGGTAAATTACTTTCAATCGAAGGACAATGACCTTTTTGCTAATTTTAACTGTACAGAAGTGCTTCTGCAACTGCACATTTTGTGTACAACTGCATGCTAAAAAAAAGCCCTGCGGTGCACCCTTAGATTTCATGTAGTCATTCTGGATGACTTGTACGTTTCTTTTTACAGGGTAACTTTTCTACAAAGAGTGACGTATGGTCGTTTGGCGTCACCCTGTGGGAAATCCTGACGTTGTCACGTGAACAGCCTCTGAGTTTCCTTAGCGACGATGAAGTCATCGAGAACTGCGGTCAATGTTACCGTGGCGACGCTCTCCGGGTGACGCTCGCTCAGCCTTCGAATTGTCCCAAGGAACTTTACGACCTGATGGTCGAATGTTGGAACTTGAATGACTCTCTACGCCCGTCGTTTCTCGAGATCCACATGTTTCTCCAGCGCAAAAACATGGGATATCGGCCGGTGGCTGACTACGATCATTCCACTGTCTGTGCAACGTTGCTTCAAAACGACCTAGTTGACTGCAGCTTTTCTTAAGTAACTGACCAACTGATACCTTAAAAGAGGTGTTCAAAATGACACTATAAGTAAATGACCAACTAATACCTTAAAAGAGGTGTTCAAAATGGCACTATAAGTAAATGACCAACTAATACCTTAAAAGAGGTGTTCAAAATGGCACTACGTAAATGCTTGATTTAGTTACATTACAGGGTGTAGCGTCGCAACTGTCAAGCTGTGAAAAGTAGTGAGACGGATTGTTTTGTCTTTCGTGCAGTACTTCTGTTGGTGGATTTTTTGCCGTTGAATTGCCGCTGATATTTTGGCATTTTGTTGATTAAGAATAAAAGTGGTTTACAGCTTAGAAGTTTCTCTTGCAAAAATGAGAGTCTGGCTGACTGACTGACTGACTGATTCAATTGCTCCACTTTTCATAGAATATGTTGACACCAGAAATGTCATAATGATGATTTAATGGTGAAATCCGAACAAACGAAACATCAATGTTTCGCCTCTCGTTGTCAAATAATTAATCTGAGTCAGTGGCGACGCTGTCAAAGATTGAGGCAGGTCGTTTGACATACTTACCTATTTTTGCTCTTGACTTGCCTTATGAACTGCCCCAAGAATTTTGAACTTAATATCTTCTTGACATGTAATTTCTACGACCTGCTGAATAATTCCCATGGCCTAGTGCTAAATGTGTTTAAAAATAGCGCCAGGACGGCCCTTACCTTTCAAAAAGCAGTTCCAGGACACCCCATACATTTTCAGGTGTGCTTGCCAAATAAGTGGCAGGACGGCATAGAGATTTGAAAATAAGTGCCAGGACGCCGTCCATGACCGTCCTGCCACACTTTAAGCCCTGCCATGACCCTGATGTGACCTGCGGAACTGTAACCTATAACTGGTGCCGCCACTGATCTGCTCGAGTCTCAATTAGGCTAAGGTCTGATTCTTCAGCTTATATTAAAAGGTGAAGACAGTTCTGTGTATCACATTCAGTTCTTGTCCTCATAGCTAGCTAGAGGAGGTTGTCTAATCCTGTACAAAACTTTTCAGCAGATTGTTTCATGGTTTGTTCGAATTCTGTTTTCCTTCTAACCAGTAAGTTGTCTGCAGGCCTTTTCCCTACAAATAAATACAATAATAATATATTTTATGTATCACTATGAGCCTACTCTACAGCTGACTAATTTTAAAGCTAAAGGTCTGAATGCACTTCAAAGTTGTTGATAATGATCCAGCCAGCGGCGCCGCCAGGATTTTTTTCTGTACGCACAATACAACTTGCACAAAATAATATGAAGCGAACAGCGATCGATACGAGCTTATATATATTATATATATTATATGTATGTATATACCGTATATGCCTGCTGGCGATTATGAGGTATCACCAGCATATATAAGCTTTTTGCTCCATTTTTGGTGTACGCATAAAGGTAATTTTGGATGTTAAAAGTGGTGACGCTTTTTTTAGCCTTTCCGCGCTGTACGCACTTGCGTAAGTGCGTACGCCTAACGGAGCCTCTGGATCCAGCCATTTCATTTTCGAGCCTAACACTTGCTGATTGATTTCTTATTTTTAAAGTCTATATTTGACTTAGCTTGTGATCGTAGGCTATTCGAGATTTCTAAAGCTGCTGAGTAAAAAACAAAATCAATGAGCAGGTACAGTCATCATCAGTTCCAAGTCAAGATGTATGGATGATGCAGACATTGCAGTCTGATAGCTGCATGCCGTAGATGGCGTTTTTGGCCTGAGGCGGCGAGAGGCAGAGGAGCAGGAATCATCAGGGTAAGATTTTTGGGAGTGTTCAGTAAAAAAAGATCCGTGGAAAGACAGCAAGACGTGAGGTTTTGGTGAGTTCGTTGGACAATCTGGTAGGCCGTAGGCGGCAGGCCTATATAAACCCAAAACTAACAAGTAGGCCAGTATGAGAATTGTGGAAAATGAGTGGGGAGGATTGGCCTATGATAAACTTGGAATTGGAGTATGAAAAACAGACTTTACTACGGGGCTGTAAGAAAGACTGGGGGGTTGAAACCCCTCAACCCCCGGCAATTCTCACCCTGAAGTAGGCTAAATATTTATATTTTCAGGAATTTTCTCCACTTAGAAGGCCTAATCTAGCGATGGCAGAGCTTAATTACTGCTTACAGTAGGCTATAATTTAAATGGCTTTGCATAGGCCTACGACGTAGGCTACATACTGTATAATAGGCTAAGTGTGGCCATTGGCCAACCCACCTTGACCTCTATTCGACCCCTCATCCTCATCGTGTAGCCGATTCTCGACGACATCAGAGCCTCGTGAAGTCGTTCACTAATCTGGATGCACATCGCTGTAAACAGGCGACGAAAAAACAAAGACTGGTAGGCCTATAATACGAAAACCATCGTGCGTTTGAGTGCATTTACATTGATAATATTATTACAAACACTTTGTACGTCACTAATTTTGTCTATGGACAAAAACTGGACACGAAAACACTATTGTGACGTCATTTGGATTTTTTGTGACGGCATCTCATTGTTCTACAAGCGCTATTGTGACGTCATTAGTTGAGTTCATGAATTCTGTAAGGACGATATGCCTTTGTTGCATGGACTTCATATTGGTTGTGACAACTTATCTTTGTTGTATAAAAATAATAATATATATAAAATGGATTTACAAAAGGTTCTCAAGTGTCAGGTAGGCCATCAATACATAGGCTACCCTAATAGGCGCTATAAGATGTCAATGGCCTGTTTAAAGTGGCACAGTGTGACCTGCATTGCCTTTACCGCCAACGTAATAATTAATTATACGAATAATTAAATAATTAATTAATAATTAATTATACGAATAATTAAATAATTAATAAATAATTAATAATACGAATAATTACCTTCTCCAGTCGACTCCATTCGACTGGCGGTGTTGACGGTGTCTCCAAACAGACAATACCTCGGCATCGTCAATCCGACGACCCCAGCGACGACTGGACCACAGTGGATCCCAATGCGGACCATCATCTGCTGGTCGGGACGGTGCTGGACCCGGAACTGTGTGACCCCGCTGAGGATGGCCAGCGCCATGTCTGCTATCTCCTCTGCATGTAATGGGTCAACGGTTGGCTGTAGACCACTGGCAACCATGTACGCATCGCCAATGGTCTCCACCTATTTTATAAGCAGTGGAGTATTAAGTCTTATACAATGCAATGCAATGCAACTCTGTATTTCTGGTATAAGCAGTGGAGTATTATGCAATGCAATACAACTCTGTATTTCTAGTATAAGCAGTGGAGTATTATGCAATGGAATGCAATACAACTCTGTATTTCTAGTATAAGCAGTGGAGTATTATGCAATGCAATACAACTCTGTATTTCTAGTATAAGCAGTGGAGTATTATGCAATGCAATACAACTCTGTATTTCTAGTATAAGCAGTGGAGTATTATGCAATGGAATGCAACTCTGTATTTCTAGTATAAGCAGTGGAGTATTATGCAATGCAATACAACTCTGTATTTCTAGTATAAGCAGTGGAGTATTATGCAATGCAATACAACTCTGTATTTCTAGTATAAGCAGTGGAGTATTATGCAATGCAATACAACTCTGTATTTCTGGTATAAGCAGTGGAGTATTATGCAATGCAATACAACTCTGTATTTTTAGTATAAGCAGTGGAGTATTATGCAATGGAATGCAATGCAACTCTGTATTTCTGGTATAAGCAGTGAAGTATTATGCAATGCAATACAACTCTGTATTTCTAGTATAAGCAGTGGAGTATTATGCAATGCAATACAACTCTGTATTTCTAGTATAAGCAGTGGAGTATTATGCAATGGAATGCAACTCTGTATTTCTGGTATAAGCAGTGGAGTATTATGCAATGGAATGCAATGCAACTCTGTATTTCTGGTATAAGCAGTGGAGTATTATGCAATGGAATGCAATACAACTCTGTATTTCTGGTATAAGCAGTGGAGTATTATGCAATGCAATACAACTCTGTATTTCTGGTATAAGCAGTGGAGTATTATGCAATGCAATACAACTCTGTATTTCTAGTATAAGCAGTGGAGTATTATGCAATGGAATGCAACTCTGTATTTCTGGTATAAGCAGTAGAGTATTATGCAATGGAATGCAATACAACTCTGTATTTCTAGTATAAGCAGTGGAGTATTATGCAATGCAATACAACTCTGTATTTCTAGTATAAGCAGTGGAGTATTATGCAATGAAATGCAATACAACTCTGTATTTCTAGTATAAGCAGTGGAGTATTATGCAATGCAATACAACTCTGTATTTCTAGTATAAGCAGTGGAGTATTATGCAATGGAATGCAATGCAACTCTGTATTTCTAGTATAAGCAGTGGAGTATTATGCAATGGAATGCAACTCTGTATTTCTAGTATAAGCAGTGGAGTATTATGCAATGCAATACAACTCTGTATTTCTGGTATAAGCAGTGGAGTATTATGCAATGCAATACAACTCTGTATTTCTGGTATAAGCAGTGGAGTATTATGCAATGGAATGCAATACAACTCTGTATTTCTAGTATAAGCAGTGGAGTATTATGCAATGGAATGCAACTCTGTATTTCTAGTATAAGCAGTGGAGTATTATGCAATGCAATACAACTCTGTATTTCTGGTATAAGCAGTGGAGTATTATGCAATGGAATGCAATACAACTCTGTATTTCTAGTATAAGCAGTGGAGTATTATGCAATGGAATGCAACTCTGTATTTCTAGTATAAGCAGTGGAGTATTATGCAATGCAATACAACTCTGTATTTCTGGTATAAGCAGTGGAGTATTATGCAATGGAATGCAATACAACTCTGTATTTCTGGTATAAGCAGTGGAGTATTATGCAATGCAATACAACTCTGTATTTCTAGTATAAGCAGTGGAGTATTATGCAATGGAATGCAATGCAACTCTGTATTTCTAGTATAAGCAGTGGAGTATTATGCAATGCAATACAACTCTGTATTTCTGGTATAAGCAGTGGAGTATTATGCAATGGAATGCAACTCTGTATTTCTAGTATAAGCAGTGGAGTATTATGCAATGGAATGCAATACAACTCTGTATTTCTGGTATAAGCAGTGGAGTATTATGCAATGCAATACAACTCTGTATTTCTAGTATAAGCAGTGGAGTATTATGCAATGGAATGCAATGCAACTCTGTATTTCTGGTATAAGCAGTGGAGTATTATGCAATGCAATGCAATACAACTCTGTATTTCTGGTATAAGCAGTGGAGTATTATGCAATGCAATGCAATACAACTCTGTATTTCTAGTATAAGCAGTGGAGTATTATGCAATGCAATACAACTCTGTATTTCTGGTATAAGCAGTGGAGTATTATGCAATGGAATGCAACTCTGTATTTCTAGTATAAGCAGTGGAGTATTATGCAATGGAATGCAATACAACTCTGTATTTCTAGTATAAGCAGTGGAGTATTATGCAATGGAATGCAATACAACTCTGTATTTCTAGTATAAGCAGTGGAGTATTATGCAATGCAATACAACTCTGTATTTCTAGTATAAGCAGTGGAGTATTATGCAATGGAATGCAACTCTGTATTTCTAGTATAAGCAGTGGAGTATTATGCAATGCAATACAACTCTGTATTTCTAGTATAAGCAGTGGAGTATTATGCAATGCAATACAACTCTGTATTTCTAGTATAAGCAGTGGAGTATTATGCAATGCAATACAACTCTGTATTTCTGGTATAAGCAGTGGAGTATTATGCAATGCAATACAACTCTGTATTTTTAGTATAAGCAGTGGAGTATTATGCAATGGAATGCAATGCAACTCTGTATTTCTGGTATAAGCAGTGAAGTATTATGCAATGCAATACAACTCTGTATTTCTAGTATAAGCAGTGGAGTATTATGCAATGCAATACAACTCTGTATTTCTAGTATAAGCAGTGGAGTATTATGCAATGGAATGCAACTCTGTATTTCTGGTATAAGCAGTGGAGTATTATGCAATGGAATGCAATGCAACTCTGTATTTCTGGTATAAGCAGTGGAGTATTATGCAATGGAATGCAATACAACTCTGTATTTCTGGTATAAGCAGTGGAGTATTATGCAATGCAATACAACTCTGTATTTCTGGTATAAGCAGTGGAGTATTATGCAATGCAATACAACTCTGTATTTCTAGTATAAGCAGTGGAGTATTATGCAATGGAATGCAACTCTGTATTTCTGGTATAAGCAGTAGAGTATTATGCAATGGAATGCAATACAACTCTGTATTTCTAGTATAAGCAGTGGAGTATTATGCAATGCAATACAACTCTGTATTTCTAGTATAAGCAGTGGAGTATTATGCAATGAAATGCAATACAACTCTGTATTTCTAGTATAAGCAGTGGAGTATTATGCAATGCAATACAACTCTGTATTTCTAGTATAAGCAGTGGAGTATTATGCAATGGAATGCAATGCAACTCTGTATTTCTAGTATAAGCAGTGGAGTATTATGCAATGGAATGCAACTCTGTATTTCTAGTATAAGCAGTGGAGTATTATGCAATGCAATACAACTCTGTATTTCTGGTATAAGCAGTGGAGTATTATGCAATGCAATACAACTCTGTATTTCTGGTATAAGCAGTGGAGTATTATGCAATGGAATGCAATACAACTCTGTATTTCTAGTATAAGCAGTGGAGTATTATGCAATGGAATGCAACTCTGTATTTCTAGTATAAGCAGTGGAGTATTATGCAATGCAATACAACTCTGTATTTCTGGTATAAGCAGTGGAGTATTATGCAATGGAATGCAATACAACTCTGTATTTCTAGTATAAGCAGTGGAGTATTATGCAATGGAATGCAACTCTGTATTTCTAGTATAAGCAGTGGAGTATTATGCAATGCAATACAACTCTGTATTTCTGGTATAAGCAGTGGAGTATTATGCAATGGAATGCAATACAACTCTGTATTTCTGGTATAAGCAGTGGAGTATTATGCAATGCAATACAACTCTGTATTTCTAGTATAAGCAGTGGAGTATTATGCAATGGAATGCAATGCAACTCTGTATTTCTAGTATAAGCAGTGGAGTATTATGCAATGCAATACAACTCTGTATTTCTGGTATAAGCAGTGGAGTATTATGCAATGGAATGCAACTCTGTATTTCTAGTATAAGCAGTGGAGTATTATGCAATGGAATGCAATACAACTCTGTATTTCTGGTATAAGCAGTGGAGTATTATGCAATGCAATACAACTCTGTATTTCTAGTATAAGCAGTGGAGTATTATGCAATGGAATGCAATGCAACTCTGTATTTCTGGTATAAGCAGTGGAGTATTATGCAATGCAATGCAATACAACTCTGTATTTCTGGTATAAGCAGTGGAGTATTATGCAATGCAATGCAATACAACTCTGTATTTCTAGTATAAGCAGTGGAGTATTATGCAATGCAATACAACTCTGTATTTCTGGTATAAGCAGTGGAGTATTATGCAATGGAATGCAACTCTGTATTTCTAGTATAAGCAGTGGAGTATTATGCAATGGAATGCAATACAACTCTGTATTTCTAGTATAAGCAGTGGAGTATTATGCAATGGAATGCAATACAACTCTGTATTTCTAGTATAAGCAGTGGAGTATTATGCAATGGAATGCAATGCAACTCTGTATTTCTAGTATAAGCAGTGGAGTATTATGCAATGCAATACAACTCTGTATTTCTAGTATAAGCAGTGGAGTATTATGCAATGGAATGCAATACAACTCTGTATTTCTGGTATAAGCAGTGAAGTATTATGCAATGCAATACAACTCTGTATTTCTAGTATAAGCAGTGGAGTATTATGCAATGCAATGCAACTCTGTATTTCTGGTATAAGCAGTGGAGTATTATGCAATGCAATACAACTCTGTATTTCTAGTATAAGCAGTGGAGTATTATGCAATGCAATACAACTCTGTATTTCTGGTATAAGCAGTGGAGTATTATGCAATGGAATGCAATACAATTCTGTATTTCTGGTATAAGCAGTGGAGTATTATGCAATGGAATGCAATACAACTCTGTATTTCTAGTATAAGCAGTGGAGTATTATGCAATGCAATACAACTCTGTATTTCTAGTATAAGCAGTGGAGTATTATGCAATGGAATGCAACTCTGTATTTCTAGTATAAGCAGTGGAGTATTATGCAATGGAATGCAACTCTGTATTTCTAGTATAAGCAGTGGAGTATTATGCAATGGAATGCAATACAACTCTGTATTTCTGGTATAAGCAGTGGAGTATTATGCAATGCAATGCAACTCTGTATTTCTAGTATAAGCAGTGGAGTATTATGCAATGCAATACAACTCTGTATTTCTAGTATAAGCAGTGGAGTATTATGCAATGCAATACAACTCTGTATTTCTAGTATAAGCAGTGGAGTATTATGCAATGGAATGCAACTCTGTATTTCTAGTATAAGCAGTGGAGTATTATGCAATGGAATGCAATACAACTCTGTATTTCTGGTATAAGCAGTGGAGTATTATGCAATGCAATGCAACTCTGTATTTCTAGTATAAGCAGTGGAGTATTATGCAATGCAATGCAATACAACTCTGTATTTCTGGTATAAGCAGTGGAGTATTATGCAATGCAATACAACTCTGTATTTCTAGTATAAGCAGTGGAGTATTATGCAATGGAATGCAACTCTGTATTTCTGGTATAAGCAGTGGAGTATTATGCAATGGAATGCAATACAACTCTGTATTTCTAGTATAAGCAGTGGAGTATTATGCAATGCAATACAACTCTGTATTTCTAGTATAAGCAGTGGAGTATTATGCAATGGAATGCAATACAACTCTGTATTTCTAGTATAAGCAGTGGAGTATTATGCAATGGAATGCAATGCAACTCTGTATTTCTGGTATAAGCAGTGGAGTATTATGCAATGCAATGCAATACAACTCTGTATTTCTAGTATAAGCAGTGGAGTATTATGCAATGCAATACAACTCTGTATTTCTAGTATAAGCAGTGGAGTATTATGCAATGCAATGCAATACAACTCTGTATTTCTAGTATAAGCAGTGGAGTATTATGCAACGCAATACAACTCTGTATTTCTAGTATAAGCAGTGGAGTATTATGCAATGGAATGCAATACAACTCTGTATTTCTAGTATAAGCAGTGGAGTATTATGCAATGCAATACAACTCTGTATTTCTAGTATAAGCAGTGGAGTATTATGCAATGGAATGCAACTCTGTATTTCTAGTATAAGCAGTGGAGTATTATGCAATGCAATACAACTCTGTATTTCTAGTATAAGCAGTTAAGTATTATGCAATGGAATGCAACTCTGTATTTCTGGTATAAGCAGTGGAGTATTATGCAATGCAATACAACTCTGTATTTCTAGTATAAGCAGTGGAGTATTATGCAATGCAATACAACTCTGTATTTCTAGTATAAGCAGTGGAGTATTATGCAATGGAATGCAACTCTGTATTTCTAGTATAAGCAGTGGAGTATTATGCAATGCAATACAACTCTGTATTTCTTGTATAAGCAGTGGAGTATTATGCAATGGAATGCAATGCAACTCTGTATTTCTGGTATAAGCAGTGGAGTATTATGCAATGGAATGCAATACAACTCTGTATTTCTAGTATAAGCAGTGGAGTATTATGCAATGGAATGCAATACAACTCTGTATTTCTGGTATAAGCAGTGGAGTATTATGCAATGGAATGCAATACAACTCTGTATTTCTGGTATAAGCAGTGGAGTATTATGCAATGGAATGCAATGCAACTCTGTATTTCTGGTATAAGCAGTAGAGTATTACGCAATGGAATGCAATACAACTCTGTATTTCTGGTATAAGCAGTGGAGTATTATGCAATGGAATGCAATGCAACTCTGTATTTCTGGTATAAGCAGTGGAGTATTATGCAATGCAATACAACTCTGTATTTCTAGTATAAGCAGTGGAGTATTATGCAATGCAATACAACTCTGTATTTCTAGTATAAGCAGTGGAGTATTATGCAATGGAATGCAATGCAACTCTGTATTTCTGGTATAAGCAGTGGAGTATTATGCAATGCAATACAACTCTGTATTTCTAGTATAAGCAGTGGAGTATTATGCAATGCAATACAACTCTGTATTTCTAGTATAAGCAGTGGAGTATTATGCAATGGAATGCAATACAACTCTGTATTTCTAGTACATGTATAAGCAGTGGAGTATTATGCAATGGAATGCAATACAACTCTGTATTTCTAGTATAAGCAGTGGAGTATTATGCAATGGAATGCAATGCAACTCTGTATTTCTGGTATAAGCAGTGGAGTATTATGCAATGGAATGCAATACAACTCTGTATTTCTGGTATAAGCAGTGGAGTATTATGCAATGGAATGCAATACAACTCTGTATTTCTAGTATAAGCAGTGGAGTATTATGCAATGCAATACAACTCTGTATTTCTAGTATAAGCAGTGGAGTAATATGCAATGGAATGCAACTCTGTATTTCTAGTATAAGCAGTGGAGTATTATGCAATGCAATACAACTCTGTATTTCTAGTATAAGCAGTGGAGTATTATGCAATGGAATGCAATGCAACTCTGTATTTCTAGTATAAGCAGTGGAGTATTATGCAATGCAATACAACTCTGTATTTCTAGTATAAGCAGTGGAGTATTATGCAATGCAATACAACTCTGTATTTCTAGTATAAGCAGTGGAGTATTATGCAATGGAATGCAACTCTGTATTTCTAGTATAAGCAGTGGAGTATTATGCAATGGAATGCAACTCTGTATTTCTAGTATAAGCAGTGGAGTATTATGCAATGGAATGCAATACAACTCTGTATTTCTAGTATAAGCAGTGGAGTATTATGCAATGCAATGCAACTCTGTATTTTTAGTATAAGCAGTGGAGTATTATGCAATGGAATGCAATACAACTCTGTATTTCTAGTATAAGCAGTGGAGTATTATGCAATGGAATGCAATACAACTCTGTATTTCTAGTATAAGCAGTGGAGTATTATGCAATGCAATACAACTCTGTATTTCTAGTATAAGCAGTGGAGTATTATGCAATGGAATGCAACTCTGTATTTCTAGTATAAGCAGTGGAGTATTATGCAATGGAATGCAACTCTGTATTTCTAGTATAAGCAGTGGAGTATTATGCAATGGAATGCAATACAACTCTGTATTTCTAGTATAAGCAGTGGAGTATTATGCAATGCAATGCAATACAACTCTGTATTTCTAGTATAAGCAGTGGAGTATTATGCAATGCAATGCAATGCAACTCTGTATTTCTAGTATAAGCAGTGGAGTATTATGCAATGGAATGCAATACAACTCTGTATTTCTGGTATAAGCAGTGGAGTATTATGCAATGCAATGCAACTCTGTATTTCTGGTATAAGCAGTGGAGTATTATGCAATGCAATACAACTCTGTATTTCTAGTATAAGCAGTGGAGTATTATGCAATGGAATGCAACTCTGTATTTCTAGTATAAGCAGTGGAGTATTATGCAATGGAATGCAATACAACTCTGTATTTCTAGTATAAGCAGTGGAGTATTATGCAATGGAATGCAACTCTGTATTTCTAGTATAAGCAGTGGAGTATTATGCAATGGAATGCAATACAACTCTGTATTTCTGGTATAAGCAGTGGAGTATTATGCACTGGAATGCAATACAACTCTGTATTTCTGGTATAAGCAGTGGAGTATTATGCAATGGAATGCAATACAACTCTGTATTTCTAGTAAAAGCAGTGGAGTATTATGCAATGCAATGCAATACAACTCTGTATTTATAGTATAAGCAGTGGAGTATTATGCAATGGAATGCAATGCAACTCTGTATTTCTGGTATAAGCAGTGGAGTATTATGCAATGGAATGCAATACAACTCTGTATTTCTAGTATAAGCAGTGGAGTATTATGCAATGCAATACAACTCTGTATTTCTGGTATAAGCAGTGGAGTATTATGCAATGGAATGCAATACAACTCTGTATTTCTAGTATAAGCAGTGGAGTATTATGCAATGGAATGCAATACAACTCTGTATTTCTAGTATAAGCAGTGGAGTATTATGCAATGCAATGCAACTCTGTATTTCTAGTATAAGCAGTGGAGTATTATGCAATGCAATGCAACTCTGTATTTCTAGTATAAGCAGTGGAGTATTATGCAATGCAATACAACTCTGTATTTCTGGTATAAGCAGTGGAGTATTATGCAATGGAATGCAATGCAACTCTGTATTTCTAGTATAAGCAGTGGAGTATTATGCAATGCAATGCAACTCTGTATTTCTAGTATAAGCAGTGGAGTATTATGCAATGCAATACAACTCTGTATTTCTGGTATAAGCAGTGGAGTATTATGCAATGGAATGCAATGCAACTCTGTATTTCTTGTATAAGCAGTGGAGTATTATGCAATGCAATACAACTCTGTATTTCTAGTATAAGCAGTGGAGTATTATGCAATGGAATGCAACTCTGTATTTCTAGTATAAGCAGTGGAGTATTATGCAATGGAATGCAACTCTGTATTTCTAGTATAAGCAGTGGAGTATTATGCAATGGAATGCAATACAACTCTGTATTTCTAGTATAAGCAGTGGAGTATTATGCAATGGAATGCAATGCAACTCTGTATTTCTGGTATAAGCAGTGGAGTATTATGCAATGGAATGCAATACAACTCTGTATTTCTGGTATAAGCAGTGGAGTATTATGCAATGGAATGCAATACAACTCTGTATTTCTAGTATAAGCAGTGGAGTATTATGCAATGCAATACAACTCTGTATTTCTGGTATAAGCAGTGGAGTATTATGCAATGGAATGCAATGCAACTCTGTATTTCTAGTATAAGCAGTGGAGTATTATGCAATGCAATGCAACTCTGTATTTCTAGTATAAGCAGTGGAGTATTATGCAATGGAATGCAACTCTGTATTTCTAGTATAAGCAGTGGAGTATTATGCAATGGAATGCAACTCTGTATTTCTGGTATAAGCAGTGGAGTATTATGCAATGCAATGCAATACAACTCTGTATTTCTGGTGTAAGCAGTGGAGTATTATGCAATGGAATGCAATGCAACTCTGTATTTCTAGTATAAGCAGTGGAGTATTATGCAATGCAATACAACTCTGTATTTCTAGTACATGTATAATAGTGTGGTCCACAAACCATAGCCAAAAAATTAAGTTTTTAGAATTCTTTCTCCACAAGGCTTGTTTTTGTCCACTTGGGTTAGACATTTTCCCTGTAAAATTTCAGCCTGATTGTGCAACATTTAGAGGTCAACCCATTCTGATCATTTTAGTTTAATGCTAATAATGTCTTTACGTCATGTTAACCGTCGCTATTAGACTAATATGGCTTTGTCTAATTTGAGATCCAACCCAGAGCACTGGCAGTTGGAAAAACCAGTCTCTCGGTTATACTGCAAGATTACCACACAGCCTGGAAGCCCTGGATGCACACTAACTGCATCAGTTTCATCATGTCACTAAAAAGAGGCCCCATCCGGAAAGTTAAAAATGGCCTGTGATGCAGTTGTTTGTATTTGGGTGCTTGCCAGAATACCAACACAGCTGGTTGTCCGGTGTGTCAGGAAACTGTCAAAGCTTTATCAGAACTACCTAACTCTGAAGACTCACAGACCATTATAAAGAGCAAGTGACAGATAAAGAATACATGTTAAAGAGTGACCTTCAAAAATTGTTTGATATTGCCTCAAAGGATATGTTGATAGAAATCCAGCAAGAAGGATAATTCCTTCGAATGCAAAAAGACGTATTTTCCAGTAGCAGGAGTGGAGTAGACCTAAAGACAGCAGCAAAAGAGAGCAGAAAAAGGCAGCGACAAGAGAATGGTGAAAATTGATATGAAGAACGTAAGACAAAAGGCAGTAATGAAGCAGTAGGTGAACTTTCTGCTTTCTCATCTAGTCAGGATTCAGAAGAAGAATAAGCTTAGCCTACTGTTCGATTTATTGCAATGATGAGTATCAGACAACCTAGTCATCGTTCGAGTACATATTGTCTACCCTCTACAGTCTACAATGTATAAGCAGCTGCTACTAAAGTCTGCCTCATTATCAAAAAAGATCCAAGAACATCTTCTTTAGTTTAGTTGTTGGTGCTTTGTATCGTGCTGGCCTTCCAGGCCGTTATGCTGTTTGTATAGATGGAGTTGCCATACTGGCGATTGGTTATGACATTAATTTCAGACATCACATATTCTAGAAGTTCATAAAAGAAAGACAAGAAGCAGCTGCAATGAAAGAACAAGAGTGCACACTGGAAGACCTATTATTACCTCTCTGAGAATTTGTGAGAAATCAAAATGTTGCCCATGCATCATCGACGGATAAAAGGCAAATATGAGCCGCATAGCTATTATTATAGTTCTCACTGGAAATTGCCATGAAAAACTCTTTTTAATCCCAAAAATGGTGAGCGACATACAAGGTGACTCTCAGACCAACACCGATGTTGAAGTAATTGAGAAATGGAATCTCCCCAGACTCAATGTCGCTCATGTCGTACATTAACCATTGCGGAACAATGTATCTACTTCTGTCCAAATAACATAAAAAGTGTCAAATGGGTTGACCTCTAAATTTAATTTGTTTTCATTGAAATTTTTTGTGATTATTATAATCATGATAAGGACAAAAACAAGCCATGTGGAGAACTGAAATCTGCAAGATTATTTTTTTGGACCAGTCTAATGTATAAGCAGTGGAGTATTATGCAATGGAATGCAACTCTGTATTTCTAGTATAAGCAGTGGAGTATTATGCAATGCAATACAACTCTGTATTTCTAGTATAAGCAGTGGAGTATTATGCAATGGAATGCAATGCAACTCTGTATTTCTGGTATAAGCAGTGGAGTATTATGCAATGGAATGCAATACAACTCTGTATTTCTAGTATAAGCAGTGGAGTATTATGCAATGCAATACAACTCTGTATTTCTAGTATAAGCAGTGGAGTATTATGCAATGGAATGCAATACAACTCTGTATTTCTGGTATAAGCAGTGGAGTATTATGCAATGGAATGCAATGCAACTCTGTATTTCTAGTATAAGCAGTGGAGTATTATGCAATGCAATACAACTCTGTATTTCTAGTATAAGCAGTGGAGTATTATGCAATGGAATGCAATACAACTCTGTATTTCTGGTATAAGCAGTGGAGTATTATGCAATGGAATGCAATGCAACTCTGCATTTCTGGTATAAGCAGTGGAGTATTATGCAATGGAATGCAATACAACTCTGTATTTCTAGTAAAAGCAGTGGAGTATTATGCAATGCAATACAACTCTGTATTTCTAGTATAAGCAGTGGAGTATTATGCAATGGAATGCAATACAACTCTGTATTTCTGGTATAAGCAGTGGAGTATTATGCAATGGAATGCAATGCAACTCTGTATTTCTAGTATAAGCAGTGGAGTATTATGCAATGCAATACAACTCTGTATTTCTAGTATAAGCAGTGGAGTATTATGCAATGCAATACAACTCTGTATTTCTAGTATAAGCAGTGGAGTATTATGCAATGGAATGCAATGCAACTCTGTATTTCTAGTATAAGCAGTGGAGTATTATGCAATGGAATGCAATACAACTCTGTATTTCTAGTATAAGCAGTGGAGTATTATGCAATGCAATACAACTCTGTATTTCTAGTATAAGCAGTGGAGTATTATGCAATGGAATGCAATGCAACTCTGTATTTCTAGTATAAGCAGTGGAGTATTATGCAATGGAATGCAATACAACTCTGTATTTCTAGTATAAGCAGTGGAGTATTATGCAATGGAATGCAATACAACTCTGTATTTCTAGTACATGTATAAGCAGTGGAGTATTATGCAATGCAATACAACTCTGTATTTCTAGTATAAGCAGTGGAGTATTATGCAATGGAATGCAATACAACTCTGTATTTCTAGTATAAGCAGTGGAGTATTATGCAATGAAATGCAACTCTGTATTTCTAGTATAAGCAGTGGAGTATTATGCAATGGAATGCAATACAACTCTGTATTTCTGGTATAAGCAGTGGAGTATTATGCACTGGAATGCAATACAACTCTGTATTTCTGGTATAAGCAGTGGAGTATTATGCAATGGAATGCAATACAACTCTGTATTTCTAGTATAAGCAGTGGAGTATTATGCAATGGAATGCAATACAACTCTGTAATTCTGGTATAAGCAGTGGAGTATTATGCAATGGAATGCAATACAACTCTGTATTTCTGGTATAAGCAGTGGAGTATTATGCAATGCAATACAACTCTGTATTTCTAGTATAAGCCGTGGAGTATTATGCAATGGAATGCAATGCAACTCTGTATTTCTAGTATAAGCAGTGGAGTATTATGCAATGCAATACAACTCTGTATTTCTAGTATAAGCAGTGGAGTATTGTGCAATGGAATGCAATACAACTCTGTATTTCTAGTATAAGCAGTGGAGTATTATGCAATGGAATGCAATGCAACTCTGTATTTCTGGTATAAGCAGTGGAGTATTATGCAATGGAATGCAATACAACTCTGTATTTCTAGTAAAAGCAGTGGAGTATTATGCAATGCAATACAACTCTGTATTTCTAGTATAAGCAGTGGAGTATTATGCAATGGAATGCAATACAACTCTGTATTTCTGGTATAAGCAGTGGAGTATTATGCAATGGAATGCAATACAACTCTGTATTTCTAGTATAAGCAGTGGAGTATTATGCAATGCAATACAACTCTGTATTTCTAGTATAAGCAGTGGAGTATTATGCAATGGAATGCAATACAACTCTGTATTTCTAGTACATGTAAAAGTAGTGGAGTATTATGCAATGCAATACAACTCTGTATTTCTAGTATAAGCAGTGGAGTATTATGCAATGGAATGCAATACAACTCTGTATTTCTAGTATAAGCAGTGGAGTATTATGCAATGGAATGCAACTCTGTATTTCTAGTATAAGCAGTGGAGTATTATGCAATGGAATGCAATGCAACTCTGTATTTCTAGTATAAGCAGTGGAGTATTATGCAATGCAATACAACTCTGTATTTCTAGTATAAGCAGTGGAGTATTATGCAATGCAATACAACTCTGTATTTCTAGTATAAGCAGTGGAGTATTATGCAATGGAATGCAATGCAACTCTGTATTTCTAGTATAAGCAGTGGAGTATTATGCAATGGAATGCAATACAACTCTGTATTTCTAGTATAAGCAGTGGAGTATTATGCAATGCAATACAACTCTGTATTTCTAGTATAAGCAGTGGAGTATTATGCAATGGAATGCAATACAACTCTGTATTTCTAGTACATGTATAAGTAGTGGAGTATTATGCAATGCAATACAACTCTGTATTTCTAGTATAAGCAGTGGAGTATTATGCAATGGAATGCAATACAACTCTGTATTTCTAGTATAAGCAGTGGAGTATTATGCAATGGAATGCAACTCTGTATTTCTAGTATAAGCAGTGGAGTATTATGCAATGGAATGCAATACAACTCTGTATTTCTGGTAAAAGCAGTGGAGTATTATGCACTGGAATGCAATACAACTCTGTATTTCTGGTATAAGCAGTGGAGTATTATGCAATGGAATGCAATACAACTCTGTATTTCTAGTATAAGCAGTGGAGTATTATGCAATGGAATGCAATACAACTCTGTATTTCTGGTATAAGCAGTGGAGTATTATGCAATGGAATGCAATACAACTCTGTATTTCTGGTATAAGCAGTGGAATATTATGCAATGCAATACAACTCTGTATTTCTAGTATAAGCCGTGGAGTATTATGCAATGGAATGCAATACAACTCTGTATTTCTGGTATAAGCAGTGGAGTATTATGCAATGCAATACAACTCTGTATTTCTAGTATAAGCAGTGGAGTATTATGCAATGGAATGCAATGCAACTCTGTATTTCTAGTATAAGCAGTGGAGTATTATGCAATGGAATGCAACTCTGTATTTCTAGTATAAGCAGTGGAGTATTATGCAATGCAATACAACTCTGTATTTCTATTATAAGCAGTGGAGTATTATGCAATGGAATGCAATGCAACTCTGTATTTCTGGTATAAGCAGTGGAGTATTATGCAATGCAATGCAACTCTGTATTTCTGGTATAAGCAGTGGAGTATTATGCAATGGAATGCAATACAACTCTGTATTTCTAGTATAAGCAGTGGAGTATTATGCAATGGAATGCAATACAACTCTGTATTTCTAGTATAAGCAGTGGAGTATTATGCAATGCAATACAACTCTGTATTTCTAGTATAAGCAGTGGAGTATTATGCAATGGAATGCAATGCAACTCTGTATTTCTAGTATAAGCAGTGGAGTATTATGCAATGGAATGCAATGCAACTCTGTATTTCTGGTATAAGCAGTGGAGTATTATGCAATGCAATACAACTCTGTATTTCTAGTATAAGCAGTGGAGTATTATGCAATGGAATGCAATACAACTCTGTATTTCTAGTACATGTATAAGCAGTGGAGTATTATGCAATGCAATACAACTCTGTATTTCTAGTATAAGCAGTGGAGTATTATGCAATGGAATGCAATACAACTCTGTATTTCTGGTATAAGCAGTGGAGTATTATGCAATGGAATGCAATACAACTCTGTATTTCTAGTATAAGCAGTGGAGTATTATGCAATGCAATACAACTCTGTATTTCTGGTATAAGCAGTGGAGTATTATGCAATGGAATGCAATACAACTCTGTATTTCTAGTATAAGCAGTGGAGTATTATGCAATGGAATGCAATACAACTCTGTATTTCTGGTATAAGCAGTGGAGTATTATGCAATGGAATGCAATGCAACTCTGTATTTCTGGTATAAGCAGTGGAGTATTATGCAATGGAATGCAATGCAACTCTGTATTTCTAGTATAAGCAGTGGAGTATTATGCAATGGAATGCAATACAACTCTGTATTTCTAGTATAAGCAGTGGAGTATTATGCAATGCAATACAACTCTGTATTTCTGGTATAAGCCGTGGAGTATTATGCAATGGAATGCAATGCAACTCTGTATTTCTGGTATAAGCAGTGGAGTATTATGCAATGGAATGCAATACAACTCTGTATTTCTAGTATAAGCAGTGGTGTATTATGCAATGCAATACAACTCTGTATTTCTGGTATAAGCAGTGGAGTATTATGCAATGGAATGCAATACAACTCTGTATTTCTAGTATAAGCAGTGGAGTATTATGCAATGCAATACAACTCTGTATTTCTAGTATAAGCAGTGGAGTATTATGCAATGGAATGCAATACAACTCTGTATTTCTAGTATAAGCAGTGGAGTATTATGCAATGGAATGCAACTCTGTATTTCTGGTATAAGCAGTGGAGTATTATGCAATGGAATGCAATGCAACTCTGTATTTCTGGTATAAGCAGTGGAGTATTATGCAATGGAATGCAATGCAACTCTGTATTTCTAGTATAAGCAGTGGAGTATTATGCAATGGAATGCAATACAACTCTGTATTTCTAGTATAAGCAGTGGAGTATTATGCAATGCAATACAACTCTGTATTTCTGGTATAAGCAGTGGAGTATTATGCAATGCAATACAACTCTGTATTTCTGGTATAAGCAGTGGAGTATTATGCAATGGAATGCAATACAACTCTGTATTTCTAGTATAAGCAGTGGAGTATTATGCAATGGAATGCAATGCAACTCTGTATTTCTGGTATAAACAGTGGAGTATTATGCAATGGAATGCAATACAACTCTGTATTTCTAGTATAAGCAGTGGAGTATTATGCAATGGAATGCAATACAACTCTGTATTTCTGGTATAAGCAGTGGAGTTTTATGCAATGGAATGCAATGCAACTCTGTATTTCTGGTATAAGCAGTGGAGTATTATGCAATGGAATGCAATGCAACTCTGTATTTCTGGTATAAGCAGTGGAGTATTATGCAATGGAATGCAATACAACTCTGTATTTCTGGTATAAGCAGTGGAGTATTATGCAATGGAATGCAATGCAACTCTGTATTTCTAGTATAAGCAGTGGAGTATTATGCAATGGAATGCAATACAACTCTGTATTTCTAGTATAAGCAGTGGAGTATTATGCAATGCAATACAACTCTGTATTTCTGGTATAAGCAGTGGAGTATTATGCAATGCAATACAACTCTGTATTTCTGGTATAAGCAGTGGAGTATTATGCAATGGAATGCAATACAACTCTGTATTTCTAGTATAAGCAGTGGAGTATTATGCAATGGAATGCAATGCAACTCTGTATTTCTGGTATAAACAGTGGAGTATTATGCAATGGAATGCAATACAACTCTGTATTTCTAGTATAAGCAGTGGAGTATTATGCAATGGAATGCAATACAACTCTGTATTTCTGGTATAAGCAGTGGAGTTTTATGCAATGGAATGCAATGCAACTCTGTATTTCTGGTATAAGCAGTGGAGTATTATGCAATGGAATGCAATGCAACTCTGTATTTCTGGTATAAGCAGTGGAGTATTAAGCAATGCAATACAACTCTGTATTTCTAGTATAAGCAGTGGAGTATTATGCAATGGAATGCAATACAACTCTGTATTTCTAGTATAAGCAGTGGAGTATTATGCAATGCAATACAACTCTGTATTTCTGGTATAAGCCGTGGAGTATTATGCAATGGAATGCAATGCAACTCTGTATTTCTGGTATAAGCAGTGGAGTATTATGCAATGGAATGCAATACAACTCTGTATTTCTAGTATAAGCAGTGGAGTATTATGCAATGCAATACAACTCTGTATTTCTGGTATAAGCAGTGGAGTATTATGCAATGGAATGCAATACAACTCTGTATTTCTAGTATAAGCAGTGGAGTATTATGCAATGCAATACAACTCTGTATTTCTAGTATAAGCAGTGGAGTATTATGCAATGGAATGCAATACAACTCTGTATTTCTAGTATAAGCAGTGGAGTATTATGCAATGGAATGCAACTCTGTATTTCTGGTATAAGCAGTGGAGTATTATGCAATGGAATGCAATGCAACTCTGTATTTCTGGTATAAGCAGTGGAGTATTATGCAATGGAATGCAATGCAACTCTGTATTTCTAGTATAAGCAGTGGAGTATTATGCAATGGAATGCAATACAACTCTGTATTTCTAGTATAAGCAGTGGAGTATTATGCAATGCAATACAACTCTGTATTTCTGGTATAAGCAGTGGAGTATTATGCAATGCAATACAACTCTGTATTTCTGGTATAAGCAGTGGAGTATTATGCAATGGAATGCAATACAACTCTGTATTTCTAGTATAAGCAGTGGAGTATTATGCAATGGAATGCAATGCAACTCTGTATTTCTGGTATAAACAGTGGAGTATTATGCAATGGAATGCAATACAACTCTGTATTTCTAGTATAAGCAGTGGAGTATTATGCAATGGAATGCAATACAACTCTGTATTTCTGGTATAAGCAGTGGAGTTTTATGCAATGGAATGCAATGCAACTCTGTATTTCTGGTATAAGCAGTGGAGTATTATGCAATGGAATGCAATGCAACTCTGTATTTCTGGTATAAGCAGTGGAGTATTATGCAATGGAATGCAATACAACTCTGTATTTCTGGTATAAGCAGTGGAGTATTATGCAATGGAATGCAATGCAACTCTGTATTTCTAGTATAAGCAGTGGAGTATTATGCAATGGAATGCAATACAACTCTGTATTTCTAGTATAAGCAGTGGAGTATTATGCAATGCAATACAACTCTGTATTTCTGGTATAAGCAGTGGAGTATTATGCAATGCAATACAACTCTGTATTTCTGGTATAAGCAGTGGAGTATTATGCAATGGAATGCAATACAACTCTGTATTTCTAGTATAAGCAGTGGAGTATTATGCAATGGAATGCAATGCAACTCTGTATTTCTGGTATAAACAGTGGAGTATTATGCAATGGAATGCAATACAACTCTGTATTTCTAGTATAAGCAGTGGAGTATTATGCAATGGAATGCAATACAACTCTGTATTTCTGGTATAAGCAGTGGAGTTTTATGCAATGGAATGCAATGCAACTCTGTATTTCTGGTATAAGCAGTGGAGTATTATGCAATGGAATGCAATGCAACTCTGTATTTCTGGTATAAGCAGTGGAGTATTATGCAATGCAATACAACTCTGTATTTCTAGTATAAGCAGTGGAGTATTATGCAATGGAATGCAATACAACTCTGTATTTCTAGTACATGTATAAGCAGTGGAGTATTATGCAATGCAATACAACTCTGTATTTCTAGTATAAGCAGTGGAGTATTATGCAATGGAATGCAATACAACTCTGTATTTCTGGTATAAGCAGTGGAGTATTATGCAATGGAATGCAATACAACTCTGTATTTCTAGTATAAGCAGTGGAGTATTATGCAATGCAATACAACTCTGTATTTCTGGTAAAAGCAGTGGAGTATTATGCAATGGAATGCAATACAACTCTGTATTTCTAGTATAAGCAGTGGAGTATTATGCAATGGAATGCAATACAACTCTGTATTTCTGGTATAAGCAGTGGAGTATTATGCAATGGAATGCAATGCAACTCTGTATTTCTGGTATAAGCAGTGGAGTATTATGCAATGGAATGCAATGCAACTCTGTATTTCTAGTATAAGCAGTGGAGTATTATGCAATGGAATGCAATACAACTCTGTATTTCTAGTATAAGCAGTGGAGTATTATGCAATGCAATACAACTCTGTATTTCTGGTATAAGCCGTGGAGTATTATGCAATGGAATGCAATGCAACTCTGTATTTCTGGTATAAGCAGTGGAGTATTATGCAATGGAATGCAATACAACTCTGTATTTCTAGTATAAGCAGTGGAGTATTATGCAATGCAATACAACTCTGTATTTCTGGTATAAGCAGTGGAGTATTATGCAATGGAATGCAACACAACTCTGTATTTCTAGTATAAGCAGTGGAGTATTATGCAATGCAATACAACTCTGTATTTCTAGTATAAGCAGTGGAGTATTATGCAATGGAATGCAATACAACTCTGTATTTCTAGTATAAGCAGTGGAGTATTATGCATCGGAATGCAACTCTGTATTTCTGGTATAAGCAGTGGAGTATTATGCAATGGAATGCAATGCAACTCTGTATTTCTGGTATAAGCAGTGGAGTATTATGCAATGGAATGCAATGCAACTCTGTATTTCTAGTATAAGCAGTGGAGTATTATGCAATGGAATGCAATACAACTCTGTATTTCTAGTATAAGCAGTGGAGTATTATGCAATGCAATACAACTCTGTATTTCTGGTATAAGCAGTGGAGTATTATGCAATGCAATACAACTCTGTATTTCTGGTATAAGCAGTGGAGTATTATGCAATGGAATGCAATACAACTCTGTATTTCTAGTATAAGCAGTGGAGTATTATGCAATGGAATGCAATGCAACTCTGTATTTCTGGTATAAACAGTGGAGTATTATGCAATGGAATGCAATACAACTCTGTATTTCTAGTATAAGCAGTGGAGTATTATGCAATGGAATGCAATACAACTCTGTATTTCTGGTATAAGCAGTGGAGTTTTATGCAATGGAATGCAATGCAACTCTGTATTTCTGGTATAAGCAGTGGAGTATTATGCAATGGAATGCAATACAACTCTGTATTTCTGGTATAAGCAGTGGAGTATTATGCAATGGAATGCAATACAACTCTGTATTTCTAGTACATGTATAAGCAGTGGAGTATTATGCAATGGAATGCAATGCAACTCTGTATTTCTAGTAAAAGCAGTGGAGTATTATGCAATGCAATACAACTCTGTATTTCTGGTATAAGCAGTGGAGTATTATGCAATGGAATGCAATACAACTCTGTATTTCTAGTATAAGCAGTGGAGTATTATGCAAAGCAATACAACTCTGTATTTCTAGTATAAGCAGTGGAGTATTTTGCAATGCAATATAACTCTGTATTTCTAGTATAAGCAGTGGAGTATTATGCAATGCAATACAACTTTGTATTTCTAGTATAAGCAGTGGAGTATTATGCAATGGAATGCAACTCTGTATTTCTAGTATAAGCAGTGGAGTATTATGCAATGGAATGCAATGCAACTCTGTATTTCTAGTATAAGCAGTGGAGTATTATGCAATGGAATGCAACTCTGTATTTCTAGTATAAGCAGTGGAGTATTATGCAATGCAATACAACTCTGTATTTCTATTATAAGCAGTGGAGTATTATGCAATGGAATGCAATGCAACTCTGTATTTCTGGTATAAGCAGTGGAGTATTATGCAATGCAATGCAACTCTGTATTTCTGGTATAAGCAGTGGAGTATTATGCAATGGAATGCAATACAACTCTGTATTTCTAGTATAAGCAGTGGAGTATTATGCAATGGAATGCAATACAACTCTGTATTTCTAGTATAAGCAGTGGAGTATTATGCAATGCAATACAACTCTGTATTTCTAGTATAAGCAGTGGAGTATTATGCAATGGAATGCAATGCAACTCTGTATTTCTAGTATAAGCAGTGGAGTATTATGCAATGGAATGCAATGCAACTCTGTATTTCTGGTATAAGCAGTGGAGTATTATGCAATGCAATACAACTCTGTATTTCTAGTATAAGCAGTGGAGTATTATGCAATGGAATGCAATACAACTCTGTATTTCTAGTACATGTATAAGCAGTGGAGTATTATGCAATGCAATACAACTCTGTATTTCTAGTATAAGCAGTGGAGTATTATGCAATGGAATGCAATACAACTCTGTATTTCTGGTATAAGCAGTGGAGTATTATGCAATGGAATGCAATACAACTCTGTATTTCTAGTATAAGCAGTGGAGTATTATGCAATGCAATACAACTCTGTATTTCTGGTAAAAGCAGTGGAGTATTATGCAATGGAATGCAATACAACTCTGTATTTCTAGTATAAGCAGTGGAGTATTATGCAATGGAATGCAATACAACTCTGTATTTCTGGTATAAGCAGTGGAGTATTATGCAATGGAATGCAATGCAACTCTGTATTTCTGGTATAAGCAGTGGAGTATTATGCAATGGAATGCAATGCAACTCTGTATTTCTAGTATAAGCAGTGGAGTATTATGCAATGGAATGCAATACAACTCTGTATTTCTAGTATAAGCAGTGGAGTATTATGCAATGCAATACAACTCTGTATTTCTGGTATAAGCCGTGGAGTATTATGCAATGGAATGCAATGCAACTCTGTATTTCTGGTATAAGCAGTGGAGTATTATGCAATGGAATGCAATACAACTCTGTATTTCTAGTATAAGCAGTGGAGTATTATGCAATGCAATACAACTCTGTATTTCTGGTATAAGCAGTGGAGTATTATGCAATGGAATGCAATACAACTCTGTATTTCTAGTATAAGCAGTGGAGTATTATGCAATGCAATACAACTCTGTATTTCTAGTATAAGCAGTGGAGTATTATGCAATGGAATGCAATACAACTCTGTATTTCTAGTATAAGCAGTGGAGTATTATGCAATGGAATGCAACTCTGTATTTCTGGTATAAGCAGTGGAGTATTATGCAATGGAATGCAATGCAACTCTGTATTTCTGGTATAAGCAGTGGAGTATTATGCAATGGAATGCAATGCAACTCTGTATTTCTAGTATAAGCAGTGGAGTATTATGCAATGGAATGCAATACAACTCTGTATTTCTAGTATAAGCAGTGGAGTATTATGCAATGCAATACAACTCTGTATTTCTGGTATAAGCAGTGGAGTATTATGCAATGCAATACAACTCTGTATTTCTGGTATAAGCAGTGGAGTATTATGCAATGGAATGCAATACAACTCTGTATTTCTAGTATAAGCAGTGGAGTATTATGCAATGGAATGCAATGCAACTCTGTATTTCTGGTATAAACAGTGGAGTATTATGCAATGGAATGCAATACAACTCTGTATTTCTAGTATAAGCAGTGGAGTATTATGCAATGGAATGCAATACAACTCTGTATTTCTGGTATAAGCAGTGGAGTTTTATGCAATGGAATGCAATGCAACTCTGTATTTCTGGTATAAGCAGTGGAGTATTATGCAATGGAATGCAATACAACTCTGTATTTCTGGTATAAGCAGTGGAGTATTATGCAATGGAATGCAATACAACTCTGTATTTCTAGTACATGTATAAGCAGTGGAGTATTATGCAATGGAATGCAATGCAACTCTGTATTTCTAGTAAAAGCAGTGGAGTATTATGCAATGCAATACAACTCTGTATTTCTGGTATAAGCAGTGGAGTATTATGCAATGGAATGCAATACAACTCTGTATTTCTAGTATAAGCAGTGGAGTATTATGCAAAGCAATACAACTCTGTATTTCTAGTATAAGCAGTGGAGTATTATGCAATGCAATATAACTCTGTATTTCTAGTATAAGCAGTGGAGTATTATGCAATGCAATACAACTTTGTATTTCTAGTATAAGCAGTGGAGTATTATGCAATGGAATGCAACTTTGTATTTCTAGTATAAGCAGTGGAGTATTATGCAATGCAATATAACTCTGTATTTCTAGTATAAGCAGTGGAGTATTATGCAATGCAATACAACTCTGTATTTCTAGTATAAGCAGTGGAGTATTATGCAATGCAATACAACTCTGTATTTCTAGTATAGGCAGTGGAGTATTATGCAATGCAATATAACTCTGTATTTCTAGTATAAGCAGTGGAGTATTATGCAATGCAATACAACTCTGTATTTCTAGTATAAGCAGTGGAGTATTATGCAATGGAATGCAACTCTGTATTTCTAGTATAAGCAGTGGAGTATTATGCAATGCAATACAACTTTGTATTTCTAGTATAAGCAGTGGAGTATTATGCAATGCAATATAACTCTGTATTTCTAGTATAAGCAGTGGAGTATTATGCAATGCAATACAACTCTGTATTTCTAGTATAAGCAGTGGAGTATTATGCAATGCAATACAACTCTGTATTTCTAGTATAGGCAGTGGAGTATTATGCAATGCAATATAACTCTGTATTTCTAGTATAAGCAGTGGAGTATTATGCAATGCAATACAACTCTGTATTTCTAGTATAAGCAGTGGAGTATTATGCAATGGAATGCAACTCTGTATTTCTGGTATAAGCAGTGGAGTATTATGCAATGGAATGCAATACAACTCTGTATTTCTAGTACATGTATAAGCAGTGGAGTATTATGCAATGCAATACAACTCTGTATTTCTAGTATAAGCAGTGGAGTATTATGCAATGCAATACAACTCTGTATTTCTAGTATAAGCAGTGGAGTATTATGCAATGGAATGCAACTCTGTATTTCTGGTATAAGCAGTGGAGTATTATGCAATGGAATGCAATACAACTCTGTATTTCTGGTATAAGCAGTGGAGTATTATGCAATGGAATGCAATACAACTCTGTATTTCTGGTATAAGCAGTGGAGTATTATGCAATGGAATGCAACTCTGTATTTCTGGTATAAGCAGTGGAGTATTATGCAATGGAATGCAATGCAACTCTGTATTTCTAGTATAAGCAGTGGAGTATTATGCAATGGAATGCAATGCAACTCTGTATTTCTAGTATAAGCAGTGGAGTATTATGCAATGGAATGCAATGCAACTCTGTATTTCTAGTATAAGCAGTGGAGTATTATGCAATGGAATGCAATACAACTCTGTATTTCTAGTATAAGCAGTGGAGTATTATGCAATGCAATGCAACTCTGTATTTCTGGTATAAGCAGTGGAGTATTATGCAATGGAATGCAATACAACTCTGTATTTCTAGTACATGTATAAGCAGTGGAGTATTATGCAATGGAATGCAATACAACTCTGTATTTCTAGTACATGTATAAGCAGTGGAGTATTATGCAATGGAATGCAATACAACTCTGTATTTCTAGTACATGTATAAGCAGTGGAGTATTATGCAATGGAATGCAATACAACTCTGTATTTCTAGTATAAGCAGTGGAGTATTATGCAATGGAATGCAATACAACTCTGTATTTCTAGTATAAGCAGTGGAGTATTATGCAATGCAATACAACTCTGTATTTCTAGTATAAGCAGTGGAGTATTATGCAATGGAATGCAATACAACTCTGTATTTCTAGTATAAGCAGTGGAGTATTATGCAATGGAATGCAATACAACTCTGTATTTCTAGTACATGTATAAGCAGTGGAGTATTATGCAATGGAATGCAACTCTGTATTTCTAGTATAAGCAGTGGAGTATTATGCAATGCAATACAACTCTGTATTTCTAGTATAAGCAGTGGAGTATTATGCAATGCAATACAACTCTGTATTTCTGGTATAAGCAGTGGAGTATTATGCAATGGAATGCAATACAACTCTGTATTTCTAGTATAAGCAGTGGAGTATTATGCAATGGAATGCAACTCTGTATTTCTGGTATAAGCAGTGGAGTATTATGCAATGCAATACAACTCTGTATTTCTAGTATAAGCAGTGGAGTATTATGCAATGGAATGCAATACAACTCTGTTTTTCTAGTATAAGCAGTGGAGTATTATGCAATGCAATACAACTCTGTATTTCTAGTATAAGCAGTGGAGTATTATGCAATGCAATGCAACTCTGTATTTCTAGTATAAGCATTGGAGTATTATGCAATGGAATGCAATACAACTCTGTATTTCTAGTATAAGCAGTGGAGTATTATGCAATGGAATGCAATGCAACTCTGTATTTCTAGTATAAGCAGTGGAGTATTATGCAATGCAATGCAATACAACTCTGTATTTCTAGTACATGTATAAGCAGTGGAGTATTATGCAATGCAATGCAACTCTGTATTTCTAGTATAAGCAGTGGAGTATTATGCAATGGAATGCAATACAACTCTGTATTTCTAGTATAAGCAGTGGAGTATTATGCAATGCAATGCAACTCTGTATTTCTGGTATAAGCAGTGGAGTATTATGCAATGGAATGCAATACAACTCTGTATTTCTAGTACATGTATAAGCAGTGGAGTATTATGCAATGGAATGCAATACAACTCTGTATTTCTAGTACATGTATAAGCAGTGGAGTATTATGCAATGGAATGCAATACAACTCTGTATTTCTAGTACATGTATAAGCAGTGGAGTATTATGCAATGGAATGCAATACAACTCTGTATTTCTAGTATAAGCAGTGGAGTATTATGCAATGGAATGCAATACAACTCTGTATTTCTAGTATAAGCAGTGGAGTATTATGCAATGCAATACAACTCTGTATTTCTAGTATAAGCAGTGGAGTATTATGCAATGGAATGCAATACAACTCTGTATTTCTAGTATAAGCAGTGGAGTATTATGCAATGGAATGCAATACAACTCTGTATTTCTAGTACATGTATAAGCAGTGGAGTATTATGCAATGGAATGCAACTCTGTATTTCTAGTATAAGCAGTGGAGTATTATGCAATGCAATACAACTCTGTATTTCTAGTATAAGCAGTGGAGTATTATGCAATGCAATACAACTCTGTATTTCTGGTATAAGCAGTGGAGTATTATGCAATGGAATGCAATACAACTCTGTATTTCTAGTATAAGCAGTGGAGTATTATGCAATGGAATGCAACTCTGTATTTCTGGTATAAGCAGTGGAGTATTATGCAATGCAATACAACTCTGTTTTTCTAGTATAAGCAGTGGAGTATTATGCAATGGAATGCAATACAACTCTGTTTTTCTAGTATAAGCAGTGGAGTATTATGCAATGCAATACAACTCTGTATTTCTAGTATAAGCAGTGGAGTATTATGCAATGCAATACAACTCTGTATTTCTAGTATAAGCAGTGGAGTATTATGCAATGCAATACAACTCTGTATTTCTGGTATAAGCAGTGGAGTATTATGCAATGGAATGCAATACAACTCTGTATTTCTAGTATAAGCAGTGGAGTATTATGCAATGGAATGCAACTCTGTATTTCTGGTATAAGCAGTGGAGTATTATGCAATGCAATACAACTCTGTATTTCTAGTATAAGCAGTGGAGTATTATGCAATGGAATGCAATACAACTCTGTTTTTCTAGTATAAGCAGTGGAGTATTATGCAATGCAATACAACTCTGTATTTCTAGTATAAGCAGTGGAGTATTATGCAATGCAATGCAACTCTGTATTTCTAGTATAAGCATTGGAGTATTATGCAATGGAATGCAATACAACTCTGTATTTCTAGTATAAGCAGTGGAGTATTATGCAATGGAATGCAATGCAACTCTGTATTTCTAGTATAAGCAGTGGAGTATTATGCAATGCAATGCAATACAACTCTGTATTTCTAGTACATGTATAAGCAGTGGAGTATTATGCAATGCAATGCAACTCTGTATTTCTAGTATAAGCAGTGGAGTATTATGCAATGGAATGCAATACAACTCTGTATTTCTAGTATAAGCAGTGGAGTATTATGCAATGCAATGCAACTCTGTATTTCTGGTATAAGCAGTGGAGTATTATGCAATGGAATGCAATACAACTCTGTATTTCTAGTACATGTATAAGCAGTGGAGTATTATGCAATGGAATGCAATACAACTCTGTATTTCTAGTACATGTATAAGCAGTGGAGTATTATGCAATGGAATGCAATACAACTCTGTATTTCTAGTACATGTATAAGCAGTGGAGTATTATGCAATGGAATGCAATACAACTCTGTATTTCTAGTATAAGCAGTGGAGTATTATGCAATGGAATGCAATACAACTCTGTATTTCTAGTATAAGCAGTGGAGTATTATGCAATGCAATACAACTCTGTATTTCTAGTATAAGCAGTGGAGTATTATGCAATGGAATGCAATACAACTCTGTATTTCTAGTATAAGCAGTGGAGTATTATGCAATGGAATGCAATACAACTCTGTATTTCTAGTACATGTATAAGCAGTGGAGTATTATGCAATGGAATGCAACTCTGTATTTCTAGTATAAGCAGTGGAGTATTATGCAATGCAATACAACTCTGTATTTCTAGTATAAGCAGTGGAGTATTATGCAATGCAATACAACTCTGTATTTCTGGTATAAGCAGTGGAGTATTATGCAATGGAATGCAATACAACTCTGTATTTCTAGTATAAGCAGTGGAGTATTATGCAATGGAATGCAACTCTGTATTTCTGGTATAAGCAGTGGAGTATTATGCAATGCAATACAACTCTGTTTTTCTAGTATAAGCAGTGGAGTATTATGCAATGGAATGCAATACAACTCTGTTTTTCTAGTATAAGCAGTGGAGTATTATGCAATGCAATACAACTCTGTATTTCTAGTATAAGCAGTGGAGTATTATGCAATGCAATGCAACTCTGTATTTCTAGTATAAGCAGTGGAGTATTATGCAATGGAATGCAATACAACTCTGTATTTCTAGTATAAGCAGTGGAGTATTATGCAATGGAATGCAATGCAACTCTGTATTTCTAGTATAAGCAGTGGAGTATTATGCAATGCAATGCAATACAACTCTGTATTTCTAGTACATGTATAAGCAGTGGAGTATTATGCAATGCAATACAACTCTGTATTTCTAGTATAAGCAGTGGAGTATTATGCAATGGAATGCAATGCAACTCTGTATTTCTGGTATAAGCAGTGGAGTATTATGCAATGGAATGCAATACAACTCTGTATTTCTAGTATAAGCAGTGGAGTATTATGCAATGCAATACAACTCTGTATTTCTAGTATAAGCAGTGGAGTATTATGCAATGCAATACAACTCTGTATTTCTAGTATAAGCAGTGGAGTATTATGCAATGGAATGCAACTCTGTATTTCTGGTATAAGCAGTGGAGTATTATGCAATGGAATGCAATACAACTCTGTATTTCTAGTATAGGCAGTGGAGTATTATGCAATGCAATACAACTCTGTATTTCTAGTATAAGCAGTGGAGTATTATGCAATGCAATACAACTCTGTATTTCTAGTATAAGCAGTGGAGTATTATGCAATGGAATGCAATGCAACTCTGTATTTCTAGTATAAGCAGTGGAGTATTATGCAATGGAATGCAATACAACTCTGTATTTCTAGTATAAGCAGTGGAGTATTATGCAATGCAATGCAACTCTGTATTTCTGGTATAAGCAGTGGAGTATTATGCAATGGAATGCAATACAACTCTGTATTTCTAGTACATGTTTAAGCAGTGGAGTATTATGCAATGGAATGCAATACAACTCTGTATTTCTAGTACATGTATAAGCAGTGGAGTATTATGCAATGGAATGCAATACAACTCTGTATTTCTAGTACATGTATAAGCAGTGGAGTATTATGCAATGGAATGCAATACAACTCTGTATTTCTAGTATAAGCAGTGGAGTATTATGCAATGGAATGCAATACAACTCTGTATTTCTAGTATAAGCAGTGGAGTATTATGCAATGCAATACAACTCTGTATTTCTAGTATAAGCAGTGGAGTATTATGCAATGGAATGCAATACAACTCTGTATTTCTAGTATAAGCAGTGGAGTATTATGCAATGGAATGCAATACAACTCTGTATTTCTAGTACATGTAAAAGCAGTGGAGTATTATGCAATGGAATGCAACTCTGTATTTCTAGTATAAGCAGTGGAGTACTATGCAATGCAATACAACTCTGTATTTCTAGTATAAGCAGTGGAGTATTATGCAATGCAATACAACTCTGTATTTCTGGTATAAGCAGTGGAGTATTATGCAATGGAATGCAATACAACTCTGTATTTCTAGTATAAGCAGTGGAGTATTATGCAATGGAATGCAACTCTGTATTTCTGGTATAAGCAGTGGAGTATTAGGCAATGCAATACAACTCTGTATTTCTAGTATAAGCAGTGGAGTATTATGCAATGGAATGCAATACAACTCTGTTTTTCTAGTATAAGCAGTGGAGTATTATGCAATGCAATACAACTCTGTATTTCTAGTATAAGCAGTGGAGTATTATGCAATGCAATGCAACTCTGTATTTCTAGTATAAGCAGTGGAGTATTATGCAATGGAATGCAATACAACTCTGTATTTCTAGTATAAGCAGTGGAGTATTATGCAATGGAATGCAATGCAACTCTGTATTTCTAGTATAAGCAGTGGAGTATTATGCAATGCAATGCAATACAACTCTGTATTTCTAGTACATGTATAAGCAGTGGAGTATTATGCAATGCAATACAACTCTGTATTTCTAGTATAAGCAGTGGAGTATTATGCAATGGAATGCAATGCAACTCTGTATTTCTGGTATAAGCAGTGGAGTATTATGCAATGCAATACAACTCTGTATTTCTAGTATAAGCAGTGGAGTATTATGCAATGCAATACAACTCTGTATTTCTAGTATAAGCAGTGGAGTATTATGCAATGGAATGCAACTCTGTATTTCTGGTATAAGCAGTGGAGTATTATGCAATGGAATGCAATACAACTCTGTATTTCTAGTATAGGCAGTGGAGTATTATGCAATGCAATACAACTCTGTATTTCTAGTATAAGCAGTGGAGTATTATGCAATGCAATACAACTCTGTATTTCTAGTATAAGCAGTGGAGTATTATGCAATGGAATGCAATGCAACTCTGTATTTCTAGTATAAGCAGTGGAGTATTATGCAATGGAATGCAATACAACTCTGTATTTCTAGTATAAGCAGTGGAGTATTATGCAATGCAATGCAACTCTGTATTTCTGGTATAAGCAGTGGAGTATTATGCAATGGAATGCAATACAACTCTGTATTTCTAGTACATGTTTAAGCAGTGGAGTATTATGCAATGGAATGCAATACAACTCTGTATTTCTAGTACATGTATAAGCAGTGGAGTATTATGCAATGGAATGCAATACAACTCTGTATTTCTAGTACATGTATAAGCAGTGGAGTATTATGCAATGGAATGCAATACAACTCTGTATTTCTAGTATAAGCAGTGGAGTATTATGCAATGGAATGCAATACAACTCTGTATTTCTAGTATAAGCAGTGGAGTATTATGCAATGCAATACAACTCTGTATTTCTAGTATAAGCAGTGGAGTATTATGCAATGGAATGCAATACAACTCTGTATTTCTAGTATAAGCAGTGGAGTATTATGCAATGGAATGCAATACAACTCTGTATTTCTAGTACATGTAAAAGCAGTGGAGTATTATGCAATGGAATGCAACTCTGTATTTCTAGTATAAGCAGTGGAGTACTATGCAATGCAATACAACTCTGTATTTCTAGTATAAGCAGTGGAGTATTATGCAATGCAATACAACTCTGTATTTCTGGTATAAGCAGTGGAGTATTATGCAATGGAATGCAATACAACTCTGTATTTCTAGTATAAGCAGTGGAGTATTATGCAATGGAATGCAACTCTGTATTTCTGGTATAAGCAGTGGAGTATTAGGCAATGCAATACAACTCTGTATTTCTAGTATAAGCAGTGGAGTATTATGCAATGGAATGCAATACAACTCTGTTTTTCTAGTATAAGCAGTGGAGTATTATGCAATGCAATACAACTCTGTATTTCTAGTATAAGCAGTGGAGTATTATGCAATGCAATGCAACTCTGTATTTCTAGTATAAGCAGTGGAGTATTATGCAATGGAATGCAATACAACTCTGTATTTCTAGTATAAGCAGTGGAGTATTATGCAATGGAATGCAATGCAACTCTGTATTTCTAGTATAAGCAGTGGAGTATTATGCAATGCAATGCAATACAACTCTGTATTTCTAGTACATGTATAAGCAGTGGAGTATTATGCAATGCAATACAACTCTGTATTTCTAGTATAAGCAGTGGAGTATTATGCAATGGAATGCAATGCAACTCTGTATTTCTGGTATAAGCAGTGGAGTATTATGCAATGGAATGCAATACAACTCTGTATTTCTAGTATAAGCAGTGGAGTATTATGCAATGCAATACAACTCTGTATTTCTAGTATAAGCAGTGGAGTATTATGCAATGCAATACAACTCTGTATTTCTAGTATAAGCAGTGGAGTATTATGCAATGGAATGCAACTCTGTATTTCTAGTATAAGCAGTGGAGTATTATGCAATGGAATGCAATACAACTCTGTATTTCTAGTATAAGCAGTGGAGTATTATGCAATGGAATGCAACTCTGTATTTCTGGTATAAGCAGTGGAGTATTATGCAACGGAATGCAATACAACTCTGTATTTCTAGTATAGGCAGTGGAGTTTTATGCAATGCAATACAACTCTGTATTTCTAGTATAAGCAGTGGAGTATTATGCAATGCAATACAACTCTGTATTTCTAGTATAAGCAGTGGAGTATTATGCAATGGAATGCAATACAACTCTGTATTTCTAGTATAAGCAGTGGAGTATTATGCAATGGAATGCAATACAACTCTGTATTTCTAGTATAAGCAGTGGAGTTTTATGCAATGCAATACAACTCTGTATTTCTAGTATAAGCAGTGGAGTATTATGCAATGGAATGCAATACAACTCTGTATTTCTAGTATAAGCAGTGGAGTATTATGCAATGGAATGCAACTCTGTATTTCTGGTATAAGCAGTGGAGTATTATGCAATGCAATACAACTCTGTATTTCTGGTATAAGCAGTGGAGTATTATGCAATGGAATGCAATACAACTCTGTATTTCTAGTATAAGCAGTGGAGTATTATGCAATGCAATACAACTCTGTATTTCTAGTATAAGCAGTGGAGTATTATGCAATGGAATGCAATACAACTCTGTATTTCTGGTATAAGCAGTGGAGTATTATGCAATGCAATACAACTCTGTATTTCTAGTATAAGCAGTGGAGTATTATGCAATGCAATACAACTCTGTATTTCTGGTATAAGCAGTGGAGTATTATGCAATGCAATGCAATACAACTCTGTATTTCTGGTATAAGCAGTGGAGTATTATGCAATGCAATACAACTCCGTATTTCTAGTATAAGCAGTGGAGTATTATGCAATGCAATACAACTCTGTATTTCTAGTATAAGCAGTGGAGTATTATGCAATGGAATGCAATGCAACTCTGTATTTCTAGTATAAGCAGTGGAGTATTATGCAATGCAATACAACACTGTATTTCTAGTATAAGCAGTGGAGTATTATGCAATGCAATACAACTCTGTATTTCTAGTATAAGCAGTGGAGTATTATGCAATGGAATGCAATGCAACTCTGTATTTCTAGTATAAGCAGTGGAGTATTATGCAATGCAATACAACTCTGTATTTCTAGTATAAGCAGTGGAGTATTATGCAATGGAATGCAATGCAACTCTGTATTTCTGGTATAAGCAGTGGAGTATTATGCAATGCAATACAACTCTGTATTTCTAGTATAAGCAGTGGAGTATTATGCAATGGAATGCAATACAACTCTGTATTTCTGGTATAAGCAGTGGAGTATTATGCAATGGAATGCAACTCTGTATTTCTAGTATAAGCAGTGGAGTATTATGCAATGGAATGCAATACAACTCTGTATTTCTAGTATAAGCAGTGGAGTATTATGCAATGGAATGCAATGCAACTCTGTATTTCTGGTATAAGCAGTGGAGTATTATGCAATGGAATGCAATACAACTCTGTATTTCTAGTATAAGCAGTGGAGTATTATGCAATGGAATGCAATACAACTCTGTATTTCTAGTATAAGCAGTGGAGAATTATGCAATGGAATGCAATACAACTCTGTATTTCTAGTATAAGCAGTGGAGTATTATGCAATGGAATGCAATGCAACTCTGTATTTCTAGTATAAGCAGTGGAGTATTATGCAATGGAATGCAATACAACTCTGTATTTCTAGTATAAGCAGTGGAGTATTATGCAATGGAATGCAATACAACTCTGTATTTCTAGTATAAGCAGTGGAGTATTATGCAATGGAATGCAATACAACTCTGTATTTCTAGTATAAGCAGTGGAGTACTATGCAATGCAATGCAACTCTGTATTTCTAGTATAAGCAGTGGAGTATTATGCAATGGAATGCAATACAACTCTGTATTTCTAGTATAAGCAGTGGAGTATTATGCAATGGAATGCAATACAACTCTGTATTTCTAGTATAGGCAGTGGAGTATTATGCAATGCAATACAACTCTGTATTTCTAGTATAAGCAGTGGAGTATTATGCAATGCAATACAACTCTGTATTTCTAGTATAAGCAGTGGAGTATTATGCAATGCAATACAACTCTGTATTTTTAGTATAAGCAGTGGAGTATTATGCAATGGAATGCAATACAACTCTGTATTTCTAGTATAAGCAGTGGAGTATTATGCAATGCAATACAACTCTGTATTTCTAGTATAAGCAGTGGAGTATTATGCAATGGAATGCAACTCTGTATTTCTAGTATAAGCAGTGGAGTATTATGCAATGGAATGCAACTCTGTATTTCTGGTATAAGCAGTGGAGTATTATGCAATGCAATACAACTCTGTATTTCTAGTATAAGCAGTGGAGTATTATGCAATGCAATACAACTCTGTATTTCTAGTATAAGCAGTGGAGTATTATGCAATGGAATGCAATGCAACTCTGTATTTCTAGTATAAGCAGTGGAGTATTATGCAATGCAATGCAATACAACTCTGTATTTCTAGTATAAGCAGTGGAGTATTATGCAATGGAATGCAACTCTGTATTTCTGGTATAAGCAGTGGAGTATTATGCAATGGAATGCAACTCTGTATTTCTGGTATAAGCAGTGGAGTATTATGCAATGGAATGCAATACAACTCTGTATTTCTAGTATAAGCAGTGGAGTATTATGCAATGCAATACAACTCTGTATTTCTGGTATAAGCAGTGGAGTATTATGCAATGGAATGCAACTCTGTATTTCTAGTATAAGCAGTGGAGTATTATGCAATGGAATGCAATGCAACTCTGTATTTCTGGTATAAGCAGTGGAGTATTATGCAATGGAATGCAACTCTGTATTTCTGGTATAAGCAGTGGAGTATTATGCAATGGAATGCAACTCTGTATTTCTGGTACAAGCAGTGGAGTATTATGCAATGGATTGCAATACAACTCTGTATTTCTGGTATAAGCAGTGGAGTATTATGCAATGGAATGCAACTCTGTATTTCTAGTATAAGCAGTGGAGTATTATGCAATGCAATACAACTCTGTATTTCTAGTATAAGCAGTGGAGTATTATGCAATGGAATGCAACTCTGTATTTCTAGTATAAGCAGTGGAGTATTATGCAATGGAATGCAATACAACTCTGTATTTCTGGTATAAGCAGTGGAGTATTATGCAATGCAATGCAATACAACTCTGTATTTCTAGTATAAGCAGTGGAGTATTATGCAATGGATTGCAATACAACTCTGTATTTCTAGTATAAGCAGTGGAGTATTATGCAATGCAATGCAATACAACTCTGTATTTCTGGTATAAGCAGTGGAGTATTATGCAATGCAATACAACTCTGTATTTCTAGTATAAGCAGTGGAGTATTATGCAATGCAATGCAACTCTGTATTTCTAGTATAAGCAGTGGAGTATTATGCAATGCAATACAACTCTGTATTTCTAGTATAAGCAGTGGAGTATTATGCAATGGAATGCAATGCAACTCTGTATTTCTAATATAAGCAGTGGAGTATTATGCAATGCAATACAACTCTGTATTTCTAGTATAAGCAGTGGAGTATTATGCAATGGAATGCAATACAACTCTGTATTTCTAGTATAAGCAGTGGAGTATTATGCAATGGAATGCAATACAACTCTGTATTTCTAGTATAAGCAGTGGAGTATTATGCAATGGAATGCAATACAACTCTGTATTTCTGGTATAAGCAGTGGAGTATTATGCAATGCAATGCAACTCTGTATTTCTAGTATAAGCAGTGGAGTATTATGCAATGGAATGCAATGCAACTCTGTATTTCTGGTATAAGCAGTGGAGTATTATGCAATGGAATGCAATACAACTCTGTATTTCTAGTATAAGCAGTGGAGTATTATGCAATGCAATGGAATACAACTCTGTATTTCTAGTATAAGCAGTGGAGTATTATGCAATGGAATGCAACTCTGTATTTCTAGTATAAGCAGTGGAGTATTATGCAATGGAATGCAATGCAACTCTGTATTTCTAGTATAAGCAGTGGAGTATTATGCAATGCAATACAACTCTGTATTTCTGGTATAAGCAGTGGAGTATTATGCAATGCAATACAACTCTGTATTTCTAGTATAAGCAGTGGAGTATTATGCAATGGAATGCAACTCTGTATTTCTGGTATAAGCAGTGGAGTATTATGCAATGGAATGCAATACAACTCTGTATTTCTAGTATAAGCAGTGGAGTATTATGCAATGGAATGCAATGCAACTCTGTATTTCTAGTATAAGCAGTGGAGTATTATGCAATGGAATACAACTCTGTATTTCTAGTAAAAGCAGTAGAGTATTATGCAATGGAATGCAACTCTGTATTTCTAGTATAAGCAGTGGAGTATTATGCAATGCAATACAACTCTGTATTTCTAGTATAAGCAGTGGAGTATTATGCAATGGAATGCAACTCTGTATTTCTAGTATAAGCAGTGGAGTATTATGCAATGGAATGCAACTCTGTATTTCTAGTATAAGCAGTGGAGTATTATGCAATGCAATACAACTCTGTATTTCTAGTATAAGCAGTGGAGTATTATGCAATGGAATGCAATACAACTCTGTATTTCTAGTATAAGCAGTGGAGTATTATGCAATGCAATACAACTCTGTATTTCTAGTATAAGCAGTGGAGTATTATGCAATGGAATGCAATGCAACTCTGTATTTCTAGTATAAGCAGTGGAGTATTATGCAATGCAATACAACTCTGTATTTCTGGTATAAGCAGTGGAGTATTATGCAATGCAATACAACTCTGTATTTCTAGTATAAGCAGTGGAGTATTATGCAATGGAATGCAACTCTGTATTTCTGGTATAAGCAGTGGAGTATTATGCAATGGAATGCAATACAACTCTGTATTTCTAGTATAAGCAGTGGAGTATTATGCAATGCAATACAACTCTGTATTTCTGGTATAAGCAGTGGAGTATTATGCAATGCAATACAACTCTGTATTTCTAGTATAAGCAGTGGAGTATTATGCAATGGAATGCAACTCTGTATTTCTGGTATACGCAGTGGAGTATTATGCAATGGAATGCAATACAACTCTGTATTTCTGGTATAAGCAGTGGAGTATTATGCAATGGAATGCAATACAACTCTGTATTTCTGGTATAAGCAGTGGAGTATTATGCAATGGAATGCAATACAACTCTGTATTTCTAGTAAAAGCAGTGGAGTATTATGCAATGCAATGGAATACAACTCTGTATTTCTAGTATAAGCAGTGGAGTATTATGCAATGCAATACAACTCTGTATTTCTGGTATAAGCAGTGGAGTATTATGCAATGGAATGCAATACAACTCTGTATTTTTGGTATAAGCAGTGGAGTATTATGCAATGCAATACAACTCTGTATTTCTAGTATAAGCAGTGGAGTATTATGCAATGGAATGCAATACAACTCTGTATTTATAGTATAAGCAGTGGAGTATTATGCAATGGAATACAACTCTGTATTTCTAGTATAAGCAGTGGAGTATTATGCAATGGAATGCAATACAACTCTGTATTTCTAGTATAAGCAGTGGAGTATTATGCAATGGAATGCAATACAACTCTGTATTTCTAGTATAAGCAGTGGAGTATTATGCAATGCAATACAACTCTGTATTTCTAGTATAAGCAGTGGAGTATTATGCAATGGAATGCAATACAACTCTGTATTTCTAGTATAAGCAGTGGAGTATTGTGCAATGGAATGCAATACAACTCTGTATTTCTAGTATAAGCAGTGGAGTATTATGCAATGCAATGCAATACAACTCTGTATTTCTGGTATAAGCAGTGGAGTATTATGCAATGGAATGCAATACAACTCTGTATTTCTAGTATAAGCAGTGGAGTATTATGCAATGGAATGCAACTTTGTATTTCTGGTATAAGCAGTGGAGTATTATGCAATGCAATACAACTCTGTATTTCTGGTATAAGCAGTGGAGTATTATGCAATGGAATGCAATACAACTCTGTATTTCTAGTATAAGCAGTGGAGTATTATGCAATGGAATGCAATGCAACTTTGTATTTCTGGTATAAGCAGTGGAGTATTATGCAATGCAATGCAATACAACTCTGTATTTCTGGTATAAGCAGTGGAGTATTATGCAATGGATTGCAATGCAACTCTGTATTTCTAGTATAAGCAGTGGAGTATTATGCAATGCAATGCAATACAACTCTGTATTTCTAGTATAAGCAGTGGAGTATTATGCAATGGAATGCAATACAACTCTGTATTTCTAGTATAAGCAGTGGAGTATTAGGCAATGGAATGCAATACAACTCTGTATTTCTAGTATAAGCAGTGGAGTATTATGCAATGCAATACAACTCTGTATTTCTAGTATAAGCAGTGGAGTATTATGCAATGGAATGCAACTCTGTATTTCTGGTATAAGCAGTGGAGTATTATGCAATGGAATGCAATGCAACTCTGTATTTCTAGTATAAGCAGTGGAGTATTATGCAATGCAATACAACTCTGTATTTCTAGTATAAGCAGTGGAGTATTATGCAATGGAATGCAATGCAACTCTGTATTTCTAGTATAAGCAGTGGAGTATTATGCAATGCAATACAACTCTGTATTTCTAGTATAAGCAGTGGAGTATTATGCAATGGAATGCAATACAACTCTGTCTTTCTGGTATAAGCAGTGGAGTATTATGCAATGCAATACAACTCTGTATTTCTAGTATAAGCAGTGGAGTATTATGCAATGGAATGCAATGCAACTCTGTATTTCTAGTATAAGCAGTGGAGTATTATGCAATGGAATGCAATGCAACTCTGTATTTCTAGTATAAGCAGTGGAGTATTATGCAATGGAATGCAATACAACTCTGTATTTCTAGTATAAGCAGTGGAGTATTATGCAATGGAATGCAACTCTGTATTTCTAGTATAAGCAGTGGAGTATTATGCAATGGAATGCAATACAACTCTGTATTTCTAGTATAAGCAGTGGAGTATTATGCAATGGAATGCAATACAACTCTGTATTTCTGGTATAAGCAGTGGAGTATTATGCAATGGAATGCAATGCAACTCTGTATTTCTAGTATAAGCAGTGGAGTATTATGCAATGGAATGCAATACAACTCTGTATTTCTGGTATAAGCAGTGGAGTATTATGCAATGGAATGCAACTCTGTATTTCTAGTATAAGCAGTGGAGTATTATGCAATGGAATGCAATACAACTCTGTATTTCTAGTATAAGCAGTGGAGTATTTTGCAATGGAATGCAACTCTGTATTTCTGGTATAAGCAGTGGAGTATTATGCAATGGAATGCAATACAACTCTGTATTTCTAGTATAAGCAGTGGAGTATTATGCAATGGAATGCAACTCTGTATTTCTAGTATAAGCAGTGGAGTATTATGCAATGGAATGCAATACAACTCTGTATTTCTAGTATAAGCAGTGGAGTATTATGCAATGGAATGCAATACAACTCTGTATTTCTAGTATAAGCAGTGGAGTATTCTGCAATGCAATACAACTCTGTATTTCTAGTATAAGCAGTGGAGTATTATGCAATGGAATGCAATACAACTCTGTATTTCTAGTATAATCAGTGGAGTATTATGCAATGGAATGCAATACAACTCTGTATTTCTAGTATAAGCAGTGGAGTATTATGCAATGGAATGCAATGCAACTCTGTATTTCTAGTATAAGCAGTGGAGTATTATGCAATGCAATACAACTCTGTATTTCTAGTACATGTATAAGCAGTGGAGTATTATGCAATGGAATGCAATACAACTCTGTATTTCTAGTATAAGCAGTGGAGTATTATGCAATGCAATACAACTCTGTATTTCTAGTATAAGCAGTGGAGTATTATGCAATGGAATGCAATACAACTCTGTATTTCTAGTATAAGCAGTGGAGTATTATGCAATGCAATACAACTCTGTATTTCTAGTATAAGCAGTGGAGTATTATGCAATGGAATGCAATGCAACTCTGTATTTCTAGTATAAGCAGTGGAGTATTATGCAATGCAATACAACTCTGTATTTCTAGTACATGTATAAGCAGTGGAGTATTATGCAATGGAATGCAATACAACTCTGTATTTCTAGTATAAGCAGTGGAGTATTATGCAATGCAATACAACTCTGTATTTCTAGTATAAGCAGTGGAGTATTATGCAATGGAATGCAATACAACTCTGTATTTCTAGTATAAGCAGTGGAGTATTATGCAATGCAATACAACTCTGTATTTCTAGTATAAGCAGTGGAGTGTTATGCAATGGAATGCAATACAACTCTGTATTTCTAGTATAAGCAGTGGAGTATTATGCAATGGAATGCAATACAACTCAGTATTTCTAGTATAAGCAGTGGAGTATTATGCAATGGAATGCAATGCAACTCTGTATTTCTAGTATAAGCAGTGGAGTATTATGCAATGCAATGCAATACAACTCTGTATTTATAGTATAAGCAGTGGAGTATTATGCAATGGAATGCAATGCAACTCTGTATTTCTGGTATAAGCAGTGGAGTATTATGCAATGCAATGCAATACAACTCTGTATTTCTGGTATAAGCAGTGGAGTATTATGCAATGGAATGCAATGCAACTCTGTATTTCTAGTATAAGCAGTGGAGTATTATGCAATGCAATGCAATACAACTCTGTATTTCTAGTATAAGCAGTGGAGTATTATGCAATGGAATGCAATACAACTCTGTATTTCTAGTATAAGCAGTGGAGTATTATGCAATGCAATACAACTCTGTATTTCTAGTATAAGCAGTGGAGTATTATGCAATGGAATGCAACTCTGTATTTCTGGTATAAGCAGTGGAGTATTATGCAATGGAATGCAACTCTGTATTTCTGGTATAAGCAGTGGAGTATTATGCAATGCAATACAACTCTGTATTTCTAGTATAAGCAGTGGAGTATTATGCAATGGAATGCAATACAACTCTGTATTTCTAGTATAAGCAGTGGAGTATTATGCAATGGAATGCAACTCTGTATTTCTAGTATAAGCAGTGGAGTATTATGCAATGCAATGCAACTCTGTATTTCTGGTATAAGCAGTGGAGTATTATGCAATGGAATGCAATGCAACTCTGTATTTCTAGTATAAGCAGTGGAGTATTATGCAATTGATTGCAATACAACTCTGTATTTCTGGTATAAGCAGTGGAGTATTATGCAATGGAATGCAATACAACTCTGTATTTCTAGTATAAGCAGTGGAGTATTATGCAATGCAATACAACTCTGTATTTCTAGTATAAGCAGTGGAGTATTATGCAATGCAATACAACTCTGTATTTCTAGTATAAGCAGTGGAGTATTATGCAATGCAATACAACTCTGTATTTCTAGTATAAGCAGTGGAGTGTTATGCAATGGAATGCAATGCAACTCTGTATTTCTAGTATAAGCAGTGGAGTATTATGCAATGCAATACAACTCTGTATTTCTAGTATAAGCAGTGGAGTATTATGCAATGGAATGCAATACAACTCTGTATTTCTAGTATAAGCAGTGGAGTATTATGCAATGCAATACAACTCTGTATTTCTAGTATAAGCAGTGGAGTATTATGCAATGGAATGCAATACAACTCTGTATTTCTGGTATAAGCAGTGGAGTATTATGCAATGGAATGCAATACAACTCTGTATTTCTAGTATAAGCAGTGGAGTATTATGCAATGCAATACAACTCTGTATTTCTAGTATAAGCAGTGGAGTATTATGCAATGGAATGCAATACAACTCTGTATTTCTAGTATAAGCAGTGGAGTATTATGCAATGCAATACAACTCTGTATTTCTAGTATAAGCAGTGGAGTATTATGCAATGGAATGCAATGCAACTCTGTATTTCTAGAATAAGCAGTGGAGTATTATGCAATGGAATGCAATGCAACTCTGTATTTCTAGTATAAGCAGTGGAGTATTATGCAATGCAATACAACTCTGTATTTCTAGTATAAGCAGTGGAGTAATATGCAATGGAATGCAATACAACTCTGTATTTCTAGTATAAGCAATGGAGTATTATGCAATGCAATACAACTCTGTATTTCTAGTATAAGCAGTGGAGTATTATGCAATGGAATGCAATACAACTCTGTATTTCTAGTATAAGCAGTGGAGTATTATGCAATGCAATACAACTCTGTATTTCTAGTATAAGCAGTGGAGTATTATGCAATGGAATGCAACTCTGTATTTCTGGTATAAGCAGTGGAGTATTATGCAATGCAATACAACTCTGTATTTCTAATATAAGCAGTGGAGTATTATGCAATGCAATACAACTCTGTATTTCTAGTATAAGCGGTGGAGTATTATGCAATGGAATGCAATGCAACTCTGTATTTCTAGTATAAGCAGTGAAGTATTATGCAATGCAATACAACTCTGTATTTCTAGTATAAGCAGTGGAGTATTATGCAATGGAATGCAACTCTGTATTTCTGGTATAAGCAGTGGAGTATTATGCAATGGAATGCAATACAACTCTGTATTTCTAGTATAAGCAGTGGAGTATTATGCAATGCAATACAACTCTGTATTTCTAGTATAAGCAGTGGAGTATTATGCAATGGAATGCTATGCAACTCTGTATTTCTAGTATAAGCAGTGGAGTATTATGCAATGCAATACAACTCTGTATTTCTAGTATAAGCAGTGGAGTATTATGCAATGGAATGCAATGCAACTCTGTATTTCTAGTATAAGCAGTGGAGTATTATGCAATGCAATACAACTCTGTATTTCTAGTATAAGCAGTGGAGTATTATGCAATGGAATGCAATACAACTCTGTCTTTCTGGTATAAGCAGTGGAGTATTATGCAATGCAATACAACTCTGTATTTCTAGTATAAGCAGTGGAGTATTATGCAATGGAATGCAATGCAACTCTGTATTTCTAGTATAAGCAGTGGAGTATTATGCAATGGAATGCAATGCAACTCTGTATTTCTAGTATAAGCAGTGGAGTATTATGCAATGGAATGCAATACAACTCTGTATTTCTAGTATAAGCAGTGGAGTATTATGCAATGGAATGCAACTCTGTATTTCTAGTATAAGCAGTGGAGTATTATGCAATGGAATGCAATACAACTCTGTATTTCTAGTATAAGCAGTGGAGTATTATGCAATGGAATGCAATACAACTCTGTATTTCTGGTATAAGCAGTGGAGTATTATGCAATGGAATGCAATGCAACTCTGTATTTCTAGTATAAGCAGTGGAGTATTATGCAATGGAATGCAATACAACTCTGTATTTCTGGTATAAGCAGTGGAGTATTATGCAATGGAATGCAACTCTGTATTTCTAGTATAAGCAGTGGAGTATTATGCAATGGAATGCAATACAACTCTGTATTTCTAGTATAAGCAGTGGAGTATTATGCAATGGAATGCAACTCTGTATTTCTGGTATAAGCAGTGGAGTATTATGCAATGGAATGCAATACAACTCTGTATTTCTAGTATAAGCAGTGGAGTATTATGCAATGCAATACAACTCTGTATTTCTAGTATAAGCAGTGGAGTATTATGCAATGGAATGCAACTCTGTATTTCTAGTATAAGCAGTGGAGTATTATGCAATGGAATGCAATACAACTCTGTATTTCTAGTATAAGCAGTGGAGTATTATGCAATGGAATGCAATACAACTCTGTATTTCTAGTATAAGCAGTGGAGTATTATGCAATGCAATACAACTCTGTATTTCTAGTATAAGCAGTGGAGTATTATGCAATGGAATGCAATACAACTCTGTATTTCTAGTATAAGCAGTGGAGTATTATGCAATGGAATGCAATACAACTCTGTATTTCTAGTATAAGCAGTGGAGTATTATGCAATGGAATGCAATGCAACTCTGTATTTCTAGTATAAGCAGTGGAGTATTATGCAATGCAATACAACTCTGTATTTCTAGTACATGTATAAGCAGTGGAGTATTATGCAATGGAATGCAATACAACTCTGTATTTCTAGTATAAGCAGTGGAGTATTATGCAATGCAATACAACTCTGTATTTCTAGTATAAGCAGTGGAGTATTATGCAATGGAATGCAATACAACTCTGTATTTCTAGTATAAGCAGTGGAGTATTATGCAATGCAATACAACTCTGTATTTCTAGTATAAGCAGTGGAGTATTATGCAATGGAATGCAATGCAACTCTGTATTTCTAGTATAAGCAGTGGAGTATTATGCAATGCAATACAACTCTGTATTTTTAGTACATGTATAAGCAGTGGAGTATTATGCAATGGAATGCAATACAACTCTGTATTTCTAGTATAAGCAGTGGAGTATTATGCAATGCAATACAACTCTGTATTTCTAGTATAAGCAGTGGAGTATTATGCAATGCAATGCAATACAACTCTGTATTTCTAGTATAAGCAGTGGAGTATTATGCAATGCAATACAACTCTGTATTTCTAGTATAAGCAGTGGAGTGTTATGCAATGGAATGCAATACAACTCTGTATTTCTAGTATAAGCAGTGGAGTATTATGCAATGGAATGCAATACAACTCAGTATTTCTAGTATAAGCAGTGGAGTATTATGCAATGCAATGCAACTCTGTATTTCTGGTATAAGCAGTGGAGTATTATGCAATGGAATGCAATGCAACTCTGTATTACTGGTATAAGCAGTGGAGTATTATGCAATGCAATGCAATACAACTCTGTATTTCTGGTATAAGCAGTGGAGTATTATGCAATGGAATGCAATACAACTCTGTATTTCTGGTATAAGCAGTGGAGTATTATGCAATGCAATGCAACTCTGTATTTCTGGTATAAGCAGTGGAGTATTATGCAATGGAATGCAATGCAACTCTGTATTTCTGGTATAAGCAGTGGAGTATTATGCAATGCAATGCAATACAACTCTGTATTTCTGGTATAAGCAGTGGAGTATTATGCAATGGAATGCAATACAACTCTGTATTTCTAGTATAAGCAGTGGAGTATTATGCAATGGAATGCAATACAACTCTGTATTTCTAGTATAAGCAGTGGAGTATTATGCAATGCAATACAACTCTGTATTTCTGGTATAAGCAGTGGAGTATTATGCAATGGAATGCAATGCAACTCTGTATTTCTAGTATAAGCAGTGGAGTATTATGCAATGCAATACAACTCTGTATTTCTGGTATAAGCAGTGGAGTATTATGCAATGCAATGCAACTCTGTATTTTTAGTATAAGCAGTGGAGTATTATGCAATGCAATGCAATACAACTCTGTATTTCTGGTATAAGCAGTGGAGTATTATGCAATGCAATACAACTCTGTATTTCTAGTATAAGCAGTGGAGTATTATGCAATGGATTGCAATACAACTCTGTATTTCTAGTATAAGCAGTGGAGTATTATGCAATGCAATACAACTCTGTATTTCTGGTATAAGCAGTGGAGTATTATGCAATGCAATACAACTCTGTATTTCTAGTATAAGCAGTGGAGTATTATGCAATGCAATGCAATACAACTCTGTATTTCTGGTATAAGCAGTGGAGTATTATGCAATGCAATACAACTCTGTATTTCTGGTATAAGCAGTGGAGTATTATGCAATGCAATGCAACTCTGTATTTCTAGTATAAGCAGTGGAGTATTATGCAATGCAATGCAATACAACTCTGTATTTCTGGTATAAGCAGTGGTGTATTATGCAATGCAATACAACTCTGTATTTCTAGTACATGTATAAGCAGTGGAGTATTATGCAATGGAATGCAATACAACTCTGTATTTCTAGTATAAGCAGTGGAGTATTATGCAATGCAATACAACTCTGTATTTCTAGTATAAGCAGTGGAGTATTATGCAATGGAATGCAATACAACTCTGTATTTCTAGTATAAGCAGTGGAGTATTATGCAATGCAATACAACTCTGTATTTCTAGTATAAGCAGTGGAGTATTATGCAATGGAATGCAATGCAACTCTGTATTTCTAGTATAAGCAGTGGAGTATTATGCAATGCAATACAACTCTGTATTTTTAGTACATGTATAAGCAGTGGAGTATTATGCAATGGAATGCAATACAACTCTGTATTTCTAGTATAAGCAGTGGAGTATTATGCAATGCAATACAACTCTGTATTTCTAGTATAAGCAGTGGAGTATTATGCAATGGAATGCAATACAACTCTGTATTTCTAGTATAAGCAGTGGAGTATTATGCAATGCAATACAACTCTGTATTTCTAGTATAAGCAGTGGAGTGTTATGCAATGGAATGCAATACAACTCTGTATTTCTAGTATAAGCAGTGGAGTATTATGCAATGGAATGCAATACAACTCAGTATTTCTAGTATAAGCAGTGGAGTATTATGCAATGCAATGCAACTCTGTATTTCTGGTATAAGCAGTGGAGTATTATGCAATGGAATGCAATGCAACTCTGTATTTCTGGTATAAGCAGTGGAGTATTATGCAATGCAATGCAATACAACTCTGTATTTCTGGTATAAGCAGTGGAGTATTATGCAATGGAATGCAATACAACTCTGTATTTCTGGTATAAGCAGTGGAGTATTATGCAATGCAATGCAACTCTGTATTTCTGGTATAAGCAGTGGAGTATTATGCAATGGAATGCAATGCAACTCTGTATTTCTGGTATAAGCAGTGGAGTATTATGCAATGCAATGCAATACAACTCTGTATTTCTGGTATAAGCAGTGGAGTATTATGCAATGGAATGCAATACAACTCTGTATTTCTAGTATAAGCAGTGGAGTATTATGCAATGGAATGCAATACAACTCTGTATTTCTAGTATAAGCAGTGGAGTATTATGCAATGCAATACAACTCTGTATTTCTGGTATAAGCAGTGGAGTATTATGCAATGGAATGCAATGCAACTCTGTATTTCTAGTATAAGCAGTGGAGTATTATGCAATGCAATACAACTCTGTATTTCTGGTATAAGCAGTGGAGTATTATGCAATGCAATGCAACTCTGTATTTTTAGTATAAGCAGTGGAGTATTATGCAATGCAATGCAATACAACTCTGTATTTCTGGTATAAGCAGTGGAGTATTATGCAATGCAATACAACTCTGTATTTCTAGTATAAGCAGTGGAGTATTATGCAATGGATTGCAATACAACTCTGTATTTCTAGTATAAGCAGTGGAGTATTATGCAATGCAATACAACTCTGTATTTCTGGTATAAGCAGTGGAGTATTATGCAATGCAATACAACTCTGTATTTCTAGTATAAGCAGTGGAGTATTATGCAATGCAATGCAATACAACTCTGTATTTCTGGTATAAGCAGTGGAGTATTATGCAATGCAATACAACTCTGTATTTCTAGTATAAGCAGTGGAGTATTATGCAATGCAATGCAATACAACTCTGTATTTCTGGTATAAGCAGTGGAGTATTATGCAATGCAATACAACTCTGTATTTCTGGTATAAGCAGTGGAGTATTATGCAATGCAATGCAACTCTGTATTTCTAGTATAAGCAGTGGAGTATAATGCAATGCAATACAACTCTGTATTTCTGGTATAAGCAGTGGTGTATTATGCAATGCAATACAACTCTGTATTTCTAGTATAAGCAGTGGAGTATTATGCAATGCAATGCAATACAACTCTGTATTTCTGGTATAAGCAGTGGAGTATTATGCAATGCAATACAACTCTGTATTTCTGGTATAAGCAGTGGAGTATTATGCAATGCAATGCAACTCTGTATTTCTGGTATAAGCAGTGGAGTATTATGCAATGGAATGCAATACAACTCTGTATTTCTAGTATAAGCAGTGGAGTATTATGCAATGGAATGCAATACAACTCTGTATTTCTAGTATAAGCAGTGGAGTATTATGCAATGCAATACAACTCTGTATTTCTAGTATAAGCAGTGGAGTATTATGCAATGGAATGCAATACAACTCTGTATTTCTAGTATAAGCAGTGGAGTATTATGCAATGCAATACAACTCTGTATTTCTAGTATAAGCAGTGGAGTATTATGCAATGCAATGCAATACAACTCTGTATTTCTAGTATAAGCAGTGGAGTATTATGCAATGGAATGCAATACAACTCTGTATTTCTAGTATAAGCAGTGGAGTATTATGCAATGCAATACAACTCTGTATTTCTAGTATAAGCAGTGGAGTATTATGCAATGGAATGCAATACAACTCTGTATTTCTAGTATAAGCAGTGGAGTATTATGCAATGGAATACAACTCTGTATTTCTAGTAAAAGCAGTGGAGTATTATGCAATGCAATACAACTCTGTATTTCTAGTATAAGCAGTGGAGTATTATGCAATGGAATGCAATACAACTCTGTATTTCTAGTATAAGCAGTGGAGTATTATGCAATGCAATACAACTCTGTATTTCTAGTATAAGCAGTGGAGTATTATGCAATGGATTGCAATACAACTCTGTATTTCTGGTATAAGCAGTGGAGTATTATGCAATGGAATGCAATACAACTCTGTATTTCTGGTATAAGCAGTGGAGTATTATGCAATGCAATACAACTCTGTATTTCTGGTATAAGCAGTGGAGTATTATGCAATGCAATGCAATGCAACTCTGTATTTCTGGTATAAGCAGTGGAGTATTATGCAATGTAATACAACTCTGTATTTATAGTGTGTAACCAAACCAGCAGTAATGAAATCCAAAGCGTTTTTCATAGTCAGTCGACAAACCATAGCGAGCAAACCTTGTGATCCATGGTCCTAAGCTCGCGCCAGTCCAAGACACAACTTATAAATCTAAAAACTGCACAACTGCGAAGCACGAAAGGAGAATGGCCCATGTATCAAGACGTGGCAGATATTAAGACTAACGAATTGAGCGCGACTTATAATTATTCCAACTCACTAGCTCTCTCTATTATAATTCGTCGATGCACTTGTGCACCGCACGTTCGTTGAGTTCAAATAGCCTAATGGCCGTTGTTAAAATTCTGCTTTGCTTGTTCTACGTTTCCACGTGTCATCCCAATACCTTGTAAACTTTGAAGGTCGAGATGATGTCATCGAATGTGATGTAGAGGTCGTTGAGAAAGGTCACGACCTGCATCGGTGTGCTTTCAGAGCACAGTCCAGCGAAGCCGACGATGTCCGAGAAATAAACGGACACTTCAGGAAAGAGTTCCGGATCAACTCCCGAACCCACCTTCAGTTTGTCCGCCACTGACCTTCACGAACATAATAAGACAGTAACTATTGCGAGTCATTTATTAGAAGAGGATCAGAACTGCAGGATATTAATAGCCTACGCAGGTTGACCAAACCAGTAGAAGATTCGACCTAATGATCAACGCAGAGCAATTAAACGCAAACGTGGCATTTGAAGATACTAAAGAGGCACCAATAATTTTTTAAAAATATATCAAGGAGAAACTATTGAGCAAGCAGAACAATTCGCAGAACAATAATTATCAGTACCGTGTGAAATTTTTAGAAAACAAAAATAACTTGGGAGTCAGACATTGATTTATGAAGCCTTCGGATGTTCGATGAGGACTTCAGCCTACTTTGGCGTCCGAAGAAAGACTGAGGACACAGCAATTCTCACCCTGATAATAATCGTTCGTCTATTAAGTTAGTTAATTAAAAAATCCGAAGTCAGTAGAACAATTCGTCTATCCAGGAGGGCTAAAGAAAGCAGATATGTCAGCATTAAAAATAAACCCTAGGTAGGCTACTACATACAAAAAAGTTTTGGGCGCCTTACAACCGTATACCTGCATGCGCGGTGTCATATAGGTGGTCTTAAAGGGTGTTATAGCTATAGGTCTACCTGGGTAGCATGCTGTAGAGCAGCATGTCAGTCTTCTTCTTTTCATCGAGTAGTTGTGTGGTGCGTTCTTCGACCACTTCTTCCAGACTGTTCGCATATCTCTCCATCATGTTCAGCATGTTGTCGACGATGTTGAAGTTTCTTTCAAGTAACAATACACACATATATATATAGGCTATATACTATATATATTATATAATTATATATACACATCGGACGGCTTTAGATGAAGTTTAAAGCGATAATCCAAACGATAATAGGCTATTCATTGCATGCATCCAACGGTTCCAACCTCATGAATTCCTTAAACGCTATGGCTTGTGATTTGTGAATCTTGGAGTTCAGTTAGCCTACGCCCTCAAATGAAACCGCAGAATAAAGGAAAATCCGTTATGTCTTCTGGAACTTTAATGTCGAAACCCAAATCATGATAGCAAATCAGTCGAGTAGGCTACGTAAAAATATTCTCTATAGACTACCAGGAAGCGCACATCAGTTTACAGAAGAAATAAGTAACAGATTAAAGATTGGGCCTTCACAAAGTCACACGCACAGCAGTCTCACGATAAAAATTCTTTTGTCAAAGGGTTGGTGCTAGTAGGTGGAGAGAATCATGCTAACACACACGTCTTATTATTGAAATATAGGCTAGACAATGTAGGCATGTCCTTTCCTAAGAAGATGAACTGCGTTAACGGAACTGATCAATTTATGATGCTCAAACACAATCTGAGAAGCTTACCTTCCGGTATGAATGGCCGAGAATCGAGTTTTGATCTGCGAGAAGTCCGGTCTCAAGTCTGGTCCATCCTCCCAACAGTCGCGTATGAGCTGAAGAAATCGCGCATCAGATCCCTCGGGGTTTCCCAGGATTGGTCGGAACGGTGGCACCTCACGTTGCCTCACTCTCTTGATGATGTCTTCAGAAATAATTATAATCCAAACATCAGCACAGAATAATATTTATTTCGAGATCTTCACCCTCTCTTAATTCCTTCTGCTGACCGCGTTGATCTATTTGTAGCCTACTACGGACACGAACCTCATTAACCCAGCATCGGGCTTTTGCTATGTGGGTCCCCTTACTGCATGTGGATTCTGGTGGGGAACTCACCTGCGTCTCTTCGCTGGATGCTTGAAGACTTTTATCTTTCCATTGGCCTGCCACGCTGAGAGCACTTCCAAATAGCTCTGCTGCAGGGCTTTTTTAACGTGCAGTTGAACACAAAATGTGCAGTTCTATATCCATGAATTTGTGCAGTTCTAGAAGCACTTCAGTACAGCTAAAACTAGCAAAAAGGTCATTGTCCTCTGATTGGAAGTAATTTACCATGGAGGATGGAAAAGGAAAGAAGTGGTTGTGCAGTTCTGAAAATTCCTTAAACCAGCCCTGCTCTGCTGTGAGAAGCGCTTTACACATATTCATATTAGATTAGATTTATACACAGAACAAGATAGGGTAAAGACCCCAAGGGTGAGCAGCCTCCAAATGTGAGCATCCCCCTATATTTCACAAAATCATCATATTTGGTGGCTCCACACTGCGAATATCCATGGTAGTAACCATAATCACACCAGAAAACGTTTAAATATACTTGTTGACACTCTTTTCGAAAGATGTAAATTATTTGAAACAAAATGATGCAAATGATCTTATTTTTCATTTTTCGTAAATAATCGATAACTTAGTCGTGTATTTGGCCATGGTATAGCTACTGGTATTGTTCGAATCTGTTTAATGTCCACTTTAACAGTGAGCGATAATAAGAGATTTTTCTAGTGCCGTTTATTTGCAAGAATTTTTTTCTCATACTGACTGCCTGTACCATAATGTGAGCACCAAAGGAGTTCCGCATTGTGAGCATATGGTGCTCACATTATGGCCATCAATTTTACTACACTAGAAGCACTAAAACAGTACCGCAATGTGAGCATCGTGCTCACATTAAGGACATTATTTTTTTACTATATTAGAAGTGACAGGAAGTTTAAACTGAGAAATTGCATGACAGGGCATGGCAAGGTATGGCATGGCAAAGAATGGTATGGCACGGCATGTTATGGCATGGCATGGCATGTTATGGCATGGCATGGCATGGCGAGGCATGGCGAAGCATGGCATGGCATGGCGTGGCAAGGCATGGTATGGCATGGCATGGCATGGCAAGGCATGGTATGGCATAGCATGGCATGGCTAGGCTTGGCATGGCATGGCAAGGTATGGTATGGCATGGCATGGCATGGCATGGTAAGACAAGGCAAGGCATGGCACGGAATGGCAAGCATGGTATGGCAGGGTCATGCCATGCCTTGCCTTGCCTTGCCATGGCATGGCATGGCTTGCACAGCGAGACATGGCATGGTATGGCATGGCGTGGCACTGCCCACCCATGCCATTACATGCCATGACATGCCTTGCCTTGCCTCGCCATGCAAGCCATGCCATGCCTTGCCATACCATACCTTGCCATGCTATGCCTTGCCATGCCATGCCATGCTATGCCATACCATGCCTTGCCATGCCATGCCATGCCATACCATGCCTTGCCATGCCATGCCTTGCCATGCCATATGTATGATGTTCTCAGTCCTTTGATTGCATAAAATAAGTGCAAAATGTGAAAATAACTGTTTTTTTAGCCTTGTCCACAATAATAATGGACATTACTGTAATTATAATGCAAGATAGAGCAATATTTGTTTGTGCTCACATTAAGTTATGGCACCCAAATGTGAGCACTTTTTTCAAAATTTTATTTTTATTATAAAAAATATAATGTCAATTATTTTAATTTATAATGGTTATATATAACAAAGGTTATGACAACTGCAACATGGGAAAACTTTGAGGTGGATGGAGAAACGATAGAGGTAGTATCGAGCTTCACATTCCTGGGATCTATGATAGAGAAGGAGGGAAGAAGTGATATGGAAATAAGGAGGAGGGTAACAATGGGGAAAACGGCAATGAACGGTCTGGAAAAGATTTGGAAGGATAAATACGTGAGCAGGGAAACAAAGAAAAGACTGGTAAAAGCACTGATCTTCCCAGTGGTCCTATATGGATGCGAGACATGGACAAAGACACGGGATATGGAAAAGAAAATCAATGCATGTGAGATGTGGATTTGGAGAAAGATGCTAAGGATTTCATGGACGGAGAAGAGAACTAACGAATCGGTGCGCGTGGAGCTCGGAATAGAGAGGGAGGAGACACTGCAGCAAACAGCAACTTGGAGGAAACTGAGCTACTTCGGCCATGTGATGAGATCTAATGGTTTGGAAAAGGAGCTGATGACGGCATGCGGTGAGGGAAGGAGAAGATGCGGAAGGCCAAGGAAGAAATGGTTGGATGAGGTACAGAAAAAGTCTGGCATGAGACTGGAGGAGCTAAGAGAGGCGACTAGGGAGAGGATCAACTGGAGAGGATACATCAGGGATATCGCCAGAGCTGCAGAAGCTGACGGCACCAGGTGACCAGGTGATTGCAACTATCAGAAGTCTGCTATATTCTATCAGTTTCCTACAATTTCAAAATTTCGTTAAGGTGCTCACCTTTGGGGTCTTTACCCTACGACTCACGGATTCATTTGACTGACTAACTAAAGCAACTAAAACAACCAACCAGGAAGCAATGACGATTGATGATAGACCATTATAGAGATATCTTCGAGGTCTATACCCTTAGGCTTCATGTGAACGTTATCTCCGAGCAAGAAAGGACCTTCGCGGTAGAGAATCTCATGGAGAATGATTGCGAAGCTGTAGACGTCGGATTTCTGAAGTACAGCAAGTGACACTGAAGATGGAGGAGTTGTGTTCAAGACTTCCGGTGCTGTCCATAACAGTGCTGTGCAGAGAAACAATTGTCGCTTATAATTAGCATGCACTAGACTATAGTATTAAAATTAAGTATCATCAGTATTATTAGTAGGCGCGAAACTCCAATGCAGTGTCCGCTCTGTAGGCCTAGTCGGGAGCGCCTCTGAGTAGGGAGCTTGAAGGGGACGCTATAACAAGTGCACATACAAACAAGCAGGAAATCTCGAAGTCAACGTAGGCTACTAAAAGAAACTGCGACATAGGCCTACATTGTAGGCCCTAATAATGGAAAATAGCAAACGAACAAATGAGCGAGTAAAATCTCGCGAATGATTAAACGAGGGACGACCAGTGCCAGCATGGGTGTTTCACAAGATCTTGGGTTTTTCGATCCGATCTTGGGAAATGGGGTTTTTGGGGGAGGAACTTGGGTTTTTTCTTGTTTTTTTTTACGGCCAAAAAATCTTTTTTTTCGAACAGAGTCAAATCTCGCGAATGATTGAACGAGGGACGACCACTGACACCGAATAATTCTTCTTAACCTGTGAAGGTTTCGTTCTCTGAGTCGTAGATGGTCGGTCGAAATCTGACGAGACCCCAGTCGGAGATTCTGATGACCCATCGACTGTCGATGAGAATGTTGCAGCTCTTCAATCGACCGTGACAGACGAGAGCAGTCTTGTGCAAATATTCCATTCCCTAAAACAGTTGCATGCAGAACCTTGAATAATTATTGCTGGCAGGAAAAGATTGGTGGATAGGATACCAAAGCCTAGATGTAAGGAA
>OX243814.1:27318202-27333202 GCA_945859605.1 Lumbricus rubellus
GTTTCAATGTAGCCTATATTTTAGACAAAGGAGGCCTACGTACTCTACAATATAGCATTTCATCAAGTTTTTGGAGTGGTGCTAGACAGTATGCGCCTATCTGCATGATGTTTTAATGTGAAAATGCAATCCGTGAACGATAACAAATTATCCGGTAACTGGAGAGTCTATAATGGAGCGGCGTTAAAAGCTACATGCAGGCGAAGATTGAGTTTGAAGTTTCCTGCGGTATAGTTATAGATACACAAGGTTATAATGCCATGCAATATTAGCGCAGTATGACATGACTGTGAGTTGCCGATGATGGCTCAGACCATGGAAGAACATCATGCAAGCGTTACACGCGTTAGATGCTTCTCATTCTAACAAAAACCAAATCACAGTCATTCATGGTTTTATGTTGATCAACAGCCTGCAGCCCTGCACTGAAGAGGCAGTGTCGGTGGATAGCCTACACTCATAAACTTCAAGGAGAAGCTAGGGCAGATAATAGGATTTTAAAACATTGTAAGCTTATAGCTTAAGTGGTGGTTCTCACACAGATCGCGAGTCTCCTGAACCACCGTAAACCCTGTTAAAAGGCTGTTATGTTAATATGTTATGTCAATTGTCTGCATTGGCAACTCGCCTGTAAAACGTAAGCATAGGCAGCCTTGGCAACGGTATCCATGGTATCGTTTCGTATCCATGGCGTTCTGAAGTTCTCTGGCGGTAGTTGACTGGTCAGCAGAAAGACGTAATTGCCGTCGGTCATTGACATCCGATGGGCAGCCATGAGAAACGAACGCACGAATTGATCATCGCCACAAACAGTCACAACTAAACACAGCACCAAACAAACATGATAGGCATATAGACATAGACATAGGGACAACTATCCAGCCTCGCAATCTAATAATCAAAGACAATAATGTCTTAACAGATGATATAAGTACAAATGCACACACACAGACACACGCACACACACACAATATATATTCATGGCTAACTATATAACAGTTGTATAAATAATGTACATGTAGCTATGTTATAAATGCATTTATATCTTCTTCTTCTTTATTCTCTTCCGTCAGTCGAGTGACGACGATGAGGCTCCTATACATGACTTCTACAAATTTCTATGTTTCTGATGAGATCCTTTGCTCTTGAAATGTCAATATTCACCTCTTTCAGGTCTTTCTTGATGTTGTCCATTCATGTTTTTGGTTTGCATTTCATATACATAAGCATATACATGTAGGCTACACACACACGAATAGGCAGCAATAGGTTTTGCTCATTCTAATTCTCCTCGACCAGCATATTTGAGTATATAGCTGTTTCTAATCGACTTTATATGCAACTGAGCTCGCAGTGTTAAGAAATTAGAGAGAAAGATACAGAAACGGTACAGGAAGAATACTGGCGAGGTACAAACAGAGAATCTGAATCAAAGATCGTGTCAGATAGATCTACTTAAACATGTATACTTATACAATATAGGCCTACATAGGTCAATTACAGACACGGATAATGATATAGCGCCATTGCGTGTAAGGTGGCTTTGCAGATCTGACTTCTGATGCTCAAACAAAGAACACTTCCCAGCCATTGCTTAATGCTTATGCCATCGAAGGTCGTTGAAAGAAACAATTAAGCACCTTCCCTAAATACACTGTTATACAGTCATACAATCCTCGAACACTAAGACTTTATAGTCATGACAGTTTCCAAGCATGTGCATGAGTCTGACGAGAGACAATTAACTTTCTAATGACTGCAAACGGTCCGGAAAAGATCTAAGAAGATTAGAAGAACGAATGGAAGCGTGCTGTAGAAATAATAATTAGGCCTATTATAGTACAGCGCGCTCCAGATTGACGCACGTCAAAACGATTATTAGGCCTACTATTTTATTCTTTTCTCGAGGTAGGTCTACATAACAACAACAACAGCAACAGTAGCAGTAGTAGGCCTGATGGTGGTGGTGGTGGTAGTGGTGGTGGTGGTGATGATGATGATGATGATGATGATGATGATGATGATGATGATGATGATGACGATGATGATGATGATGATGATGATGATGACGATGACGATGATGATGATGACGACGACGATGATGATGATGATGATAGCAAATAACAACAATAATAGCAATAACAATAATACCAACTCGCGTATCGTGTGATTAAATTCGATTAAAGCGATTATAACCTATACAAAATGTCGTTTCATCTGGTTAATGCTTTTGTTTTTACTTCGTGCTGATATCCGAATGCTGTGCAGCCAATCGTTCGCCTTTGCGTCGTCAAGCGAATCGTTGCCGTTGCTCAGCTCCTTTACTATGGTGATGGCGCATGCGCCGAAGACGTCCTTGATAGCATCCGTCAAGTATTGGCATTCATGAGTCGTCGAGTAGACGAGGGCAGTCAGAGACCACTACAGGTGACCACAGGTAACCAGAGGTAACCACAGGTAACCACAGGTGACCACAGGTAACCAGAAGTAACCACAGGTAACCACAGGTGACCACAGGTAACCAGAGGTGACCACAAATTATTGACCACGGGTGACCACAGTTAAAAACAGAAGCCATAGGCTTAACAGTGAGTTGTTCAATGCGCTAAAGGTTTTAACGTTTTAGCACTTTTAGGTTAGACTTGGTAGACTATAATAGTAATAATACTATAATTGTTAAGGCAGAATTTTTAAAATAATTTATATAAGGTTGTAGAAATTTAATGTAGAAATGCTTAAAACTTTAAAGGTTTCCTCTTGACTAATGACTGATATCTGACTAAGAATTAAGCGATGGTTGAATGGTAAAACACTGGCACGAAGAAGAGAAAGACGCTGGTTCGATACCCACGGAAAAGCTTATACTCAACAGTTTAAGAACTATGTCCCCCTACATATACACAACCCAGCGCTATTATAATTAATTCTGTACCTCATAGTATTCAAATAGTTTGACGATGGATGTCGCCAGGCGATCGTAGGGACTCGTCACCCTGACGAGGGTGTTGTAGAGAGCCGTGTCCCCCAGCGTCCATTCGGGCGATGCGAAGGCGTACCAGGCCAGGTTCCAGTAACCCATCAGCTTACCAGCATCAACTGCACCTGAACATAGAACATAGAACAGTGTGTTAAATGAAAATCCACCTGCGAACCCAGCTGTTAAAGTAAGGGACTGCAGTCACCAATGTTGGCTCAGAACCCAGTGTTTAATCTAGTCATCTCCAGGGGAACTTTTCCCCCAGAAAGTCCTTATTTCTCTTAGAAAATGTTGGAAAAATGATAATAGTTTTTAGTTGCTGCTTATATTATTGTATTAGTGATCTGTAATAATATACTACGATATTATTTACTAGGCCTGCTACTAGTAAGCTTGTAATTATTACATGATAATATCGTCATCAAAATTGGGAATAATTTGCATCTGAAATTTCATTACATACTATTTTTTACAAGTAAAACAATGGCTTCTCTCCATTGTTGTCTTTCACATTATTTTCAAATGTTAAAATTTAAAACTGTTTTGTTCTTTGAACACTTAGTAAAACATCGCCACTACATGGCTTCCCAACTAGGTACGGTAACTCCAGGATGAGCTGCAATGTTCCTTTACTGTGAAATTTGACTTTGGACGTGGGGAATAATTATGTATTGGACGATTCGATCGACCAGTTGACCCACTATAGTTGACCAACCCGTCAACTATAGTGAACCGACCAGTCGACCTGTTGGCCAATCAGTCAACCAGCGTACGGTCAGTACACTGGTTGACTGAATGGTCAACTGACCCATGTGTATAACCCCCAACCCATCGGAGTTCTTTATAATTATATCAATTTTCGAGATATATCTCGCAAATTGATATATAACGAAGCCCGATGAATCGGGTCCCTGGCAGGTATTGTAAAGCCCCCTGCCAGGAGTTGTTCAGGGCGATCGTATCAGATGCTATTAAGCTTACAGTAGTAGCCTAGTAGTATTTTCCGTTTAACGATGCTATACAGGCTTAGGCGTTTTCTTTTATCAACTTCTGGGTGAGTGGACAGATCGTTTTCTCTTCCAATTGGTCAACGCGGTAACCTAGGCAACTGACCTTATGACGTCATAGTCTGTTTTACGTCATGAGAATCATTTCGTTGTTCATTATTTCACACTGTTTGCCACTGTTCGCTCTATGACTGCAGTGTCAGTCCCAAGCTTCGATGAAGGAGGAGGGCGTCGCTAATGATCTCTGTTATCACATAGTGACGTTTAACTGAATCTATATAATACTACTCATCATTGTAGCTAGTATCAGGTAAGCCTACGCAGTGCAATACAATACGCTATTATTTTGAGTTCGCTATAGGCCTAGACGTTTACTGCTATATCTTTATTATACTAGACTTACGCGTATGGATCTGCGGATATTACCCCCCCCCCCCCCCCACTGGTGTTCGCCGACAACAAGAGTTACAAGACTTAGTCTGGATACACTGTTCCAATGCTGAGCAGGGCCGGATTTAGGCATGTTCAACACAGAGGTGCAACCAGAAAATTTTCCTGGGGGGGTGCTCAGAATTATTATTGTAAGCGCCGATGGTGCGAAGTAGCGAGTGCCAAAGGAACTTGCTTGATTGTGTAATCTTAAAGACCAAATGACCCCTACCCCCCACGCACCAAAAAAACTCATCGGATTTGGAAAAATTGCGTGGGTCACCTTTTTAGCCTGGGGGGTGCTCAAGCACCCCCCACCACCACCCTAGTTGCGCCACTGGTTCAACATGTTCGGCCGAACAGGGGCCCCCACATTTTAGGGGCCCCCACAAATGTGTGGAAAAAAATTTTTAGGGGAAAATTTCGACCAAACGACTATTTTCCCAAAAATTTGGCCAGATGACTATAGTAAAGTCAATAGGCCTACAGCAGCTATTCAGAGACAACTAACCTTTGACTTATTTCTTAATTAAGGGAGCAGAGACCACACCTCAATCACCTTAATCATTCAATCACGGGTAGTGTTTTAATCTAGTTCCAACTGCTTTTGGGGAATCCAGGTTTCGAGTGTGGGGGAACAAACGACCATTCGGCGGACAGCATAGGACCTATACTGCTCACAGAGGGCGGGGTTTCGTGTTTTTTTTCTTCTGATGACTCATTTTAAGGCTTTCTGTATAACTGCGTGAATTCATAAATTTAAAACCGTCCATCTCATATTTCTGATCCGATAACCTTTTAAAGTGTGTCATCTTTTCTTTATTCTAATAGTGATAACTCTTTAACCACAAACACTAAATAACAGTCCTAATAATTTAGCCTATTATTAGCACGGTTTATTAAAACCTTTATGCATGTAGCCTAATGCACCATAGATGTAAACAGCAGCTGTAAAATTCCTCTGGGAATGTCAATCCGGGGAGGGAACATCCCCCCCCCGGTAGATGTCCAATTGTCCATATAGGCCAAAACACTGAATCACGGAAATTGATTCACGTTAAAAACGTGTCAGCGAAACTAGTCAACACTTCCAACCAAATCACTTGATGGAAGCCAACCCTGATGGCAGCTCACCGGGAGACTCTACATGACATTTGATTGTGGTAGGCTTAAGGATACAACGTTACTGAAGGACATTCCTTGAAATCTGAAAAGTGAGTGCACCGAGTGGCGTTGGTTGCACACATTCATTGTGAACGCTGCGTTGTCAGCAATATTTAGCCCACTGAGCACCGACGACACCCTGATCGGCAAATTTTTTCGACGACCATTTTTAGTCTTTCGGTAAGAATTTCCGATAAATTTACCATTTTTGCCAATTTAATTAAGAACTGATGACCTTATAATAAATTATCTCTATTTTCATCCATAATTTCTCGTATGAACGTGGGCCTACTAGGCCTACTTTCCGCACACTAATCGATGACTGTTTTAGTCTTCCTCTCAGATTTCGAGATCAATTAATTAGGCCTATCTATTAGGCTACAACAGTAGCCTACAATACCACTTTTGCATGGTCTATAGGTCTATGCAGGACAGCAGGACCTGTCAAATATTTTCTGGGGTGGAAAGTTGGTGCACATTTAATTTTTCCGGAGGTATGGTAAGGATTTGCATGTACACAACACCTTGCAAATATTTCTAATTTTGGGGGAATCTCATTCCAAGAGGGGAACATTCCTCATAGACGTCCAGATTAAACACTGGTTTTGGCCTATGTCATAGCGTCGAACGGGTCATTTTGTCCGGCGTAGAAAATGTTCCGGGCACTTATTAGACCCATGCATGTGGAACGTTTAGGTGGAAAATTAGGCGATCATGTGGCATTTACGGTAAATGCTGATGCAGCGGCGCCGCCAGGATTTTTTTCTGTAGGCGTACGCACAATACACTAGGATTTATTTTCTGTACGCACAATAGGCTACAACTTGCACAAAATAATATGAAGCGAACAGCGATCGATACGAGCTTATATATATATATAATTATGTATATTATATATAAGTATGTATGTATGTATGTATGTATGTATGTATGTATGTATGTATGTATGTATGTATGTATGTATGTATGTATGTATGTATGTATGTATGTATGTATGTATGTATGTATGTATGTATGTATGTATGTGTGTGTGTGTATGTATGTATGTATGTATGTATGTATGTATGTATGTATGTATGTATGTATGTATGTATGTATGTATGTATGTATGTATGTATGTATGTATGACTTTGTATGTATGTATGTATGTATTTATGTATGTATGTATGTATGTATGTATGTATGTATGTATGTATGTATGTATGTATGTATGGATGGATGTATGTATGCATATACCGTATAATTTATGCCTACTGGCGATTATGAGGTATTACCAGCATAAGCTTTTTGCTCCATTTTGGGTTAGCTTATACGCATAGAGGTAATTTTTTGGATGTTAAAAGTGGTGACGCTTTTTTTAGCCTTTCCGCGCTGTACGCACTTGCGTAAGTGCGTAGGCTACGCTTAACGGCGCCCCTGTGCTGATGGCAAAGTGGAAGATGGTAAAACAATTATTAACCGTTTTCATTCCAATTCAAACACATCGCTGGCATATAGACCAACGGCTTTCATGTTCAGCAGGTGAAATGATTCAAGTCGAAAGAAAGTAGTAGGCTAACAGTTTGCCTACTGACAGAGTGACTACGTCTTTAACAGCTTTCACTGTTTACGTAACGAATATCCAATTAATCAAATTTAATTGAATAATCGATATTTAACTTTGTAGATCACTCGATTAATTTTTTTAATCAGCACCAGCACTAAAAGATCAAATCCTCTGCATTCATTATTGAATTGCTTCTCCAATTAAAATCGTTTTTAACCGACAACACCAGCGTCTTTCGAGATGGGATTACAGCATTAGACAATCTGAGCATGCAGAAACACTGCTGAACAAACAGCCAAGCAAGCAGAGGAAGAAAAAGAAGTGAGAAATGGAAAGAGGGAATAACAACAAAATAATTAGACAGACAAGCAGATTTAGTTACATCGCCATCAGAAAGGGAAATAATAACAGAGAAGAAAAAGAGAGGCCGCTAAATATAGGCTAATGATACACAAAAGTCATACAGGAAATAGAAGCATATATAAGTTAAAGACTCGTTTAATTTGACTCCTGAAAACAGGTTTAAACGAGGAAATCAAGCATTTGTCGGATATAGCCTACTATAGATTAGTAGCCTACGTGTTACAGCCGTAGACTTCAAAGTTACGATCGCCTGTAATTGGATTAAATTTCCTTAGACATCACTGCATCGTAAATTCAAGAGTTCTAACGATCGAAGACTTTCATTACGTTGAGACTCAAAGACAGGAATTATACAAGTTCAGTAGATCTATGGACTTGTTATTTCGAATGAACTCTAAACAGGATGACAGGGCGTCACTGAGAGAAAGACAGACACATGCAACAACAGCGTTAGGTACAGATGTACCTATAGAAATAAATGAAAGTAGAAATATAAATAGAGAGACATTTAGACATAGGATAGGATTGAGACAGACAGAAACGGATAGATACAAAGAGGCACAGAGATAAACAGACAGAGACAGAGAGACAAGCAGACAGACAGAGACAGAGAGACTCGAGAGAGAGACAGACATACAGAGAGAGACAGAGAAACAGACAGATAAACATAGAAACAGAGATACAGACAGACAAGCAGACATATATATATATATATATACATATATAATATAGAAGAGAGCTATATACAAAGAGATACAGAGATCACACGTAGGCCTATATGTCGTGTAACCAACAGTGACGACGTAGACCAATACATAACTTTGTTGTCGACCATTATTCGTTTATAACTTTATAAGAGACAAAATTAATCATAAAGAATCATCAGGTGTGGAGGACGATAATTTTCTACCACAGAAAAAACACCTCCCTCCGTCCTCCCGGACGACTGTCGTCATGATGATTACCAGATTCCTTCATACATCCTATTCCACATCTGCAGTCTCTTCCAAACATAATAATAATTGCATGCGATGCTTAGGCAGCTATTCCGCGTGGATGAACCATAATGCCCAGCGGCAGAGTTCGTGCTAGATGAAGACGAACGTCTCTATGTGAGACTTCTTCTTCGATCCACGATGACGACGACAGCGCATAATAACATACACAATACACATACATATACATGTACACCAGCTGCCATTAATGCTCCTAATTTGCTTTCATCTGATACGTCAAACTAAGCTGACAGACGTCGTATTATATATATATAAATTATATATAATATATACGATTTATATATACACATATAAATTATGTTACATGTATATACGTATATATATATACGTATACATGTATGCATCGTATGTAAGCTTATACATCTATTTAGTGACATTCAACATTGTAGAGAGAGAAGTGTAATGGAATTCATGTCGCATGAACCCGGCGTTACACCTGAGATGATGGCCTGAGTGATATATGGTATACGCTAATAATGGTGGTAATGATTAGCATCGTCTGGTGCGGTTGGACGGCTAATGCGTGCACTCAACGAACTCTGAACCGAAGAAATGCATCGAATAATAATATATCGTTAGTTGTGTAAATTCCCATTGATGATGAGACTCTAAGAAACCGTATGTATAATTAATTATTATTATGTTAACTGGTGCACAGGCCGTTGATTGGCCTTGTTTCCAAAGACTATACAGCCTACAGGGCACTGTCAGATCTTTCTCTGAGCAACGTCTATAGATGGTTATTTAAAAATCTATGTTTTAATTAGATTTAAAGAGACGTCTTGCTGTCTTTACTTTGAATTACCCCAGAGCACATCACAGGCTTATACCTATAGACGTCGTATCTAAAGAGTTCATTGTGCCTACGGGTATCTCCGACATTTCCTTCGCTACTAACTGGCATCACAAGTGCCTCTTTCCGCTGCTTGTCTCGAGATCACAGTCTCTTCTCGGAGTTTTTACACTGGGAGCGCTAGCTCTGATTGGTGAGCACTGTCAGTAGGGATATTTGCTGTCTAGAAATGTTGACGCATAAAAACGAAGATGGTCCAGCGGTTGCTCTCTGGTATAATAGGCCTATTAACCAATCCAGTTTGTCAAGAGATGCAAAAATAATACTATTTAACTATGTATGTGCACTTGTTATAGCGCCCCTTCAAGCTCTCTCTACTCAGAAGCGCTCCCGATGCAGAGCGGACACTGCATCGGGAGTTTCACGCCGAAGCGCTGAGCAATTGTGAGTGAAGGACTTGCCCAAGGTCCTTACGCGGTTGAGGGTGGATTCGAACCTCGGACCTTCCGGCTCCAAGGCAACGACGCCACCACTAGACCACCGCGCCCCATAACTGTGATAACAATTGACAACAGATAGCCTATGAATGACGTTGTAATCAATGAGTGAGACGATGACATTACTATGAACCATGGAGATTGACTCAAGATGTGCACAGGATGATTGTGGCAGGGTGTGTCACTTGCCTGCCGAACATGGCAGTCCTACGTATGCGTCGACGTCATCTTCGTAATGCAGCTCTGCGGTCACTCCGAGCGCCTTCGTGGCATCACAACCGTCATCTTTGAAGATCACTCTGGCAGCAACAAATCCAATCGATGTACGTAATTATATAGGCTATACTAGACCAAGCTAGGTCTATTATACAGGGTGGGCCATAAAAAAGTACGCCTTAAGGTTTTTTGTCAATATCTTGGCCAGAAGTAAGACTTTCGAAATGAAATTTTACAGTCTTTAATTAAAGACAATTCATATGTATACACACATGATGGCAAGATTTAATTTTAAAAATATTTAAACTGAGCAAAAGTTATATCACTTTTAGTGAGACCACCCGCCGTTTTTTGACGATTCAAAAACGTAACGCAGTGCTTCAACCAAGTGGTCAGGGGTCAAAGAGGAGGTCAGCGTTTAACCAAGACGTAAAGGGTCAACCAAGAGGTCAGTGGGTTCACCCAAGGGTTCAGAGGTTCAACCAAGAGTTCAGGGGTTCAATCAAGAGGTCAGAGGTTCAACCAAGGGTTCAGAGGTTCAACCAAGAGGTCAGGGGTTCAACCAAGAGGCCAGGGGTTCAACCAAGAGGTCAGGGGTTCAACCAAGAGGTCAGGGTTTAACCATGCAGGAGGTCAGAGGTTCAACCAAGACGTCAGGGGTTCAACCAAGAGGTCAGGGGTTCAACCAAGAGGCCAGGGGTTCAACCAAGAGGTCAGGGGTTCAACCAAGAGGTCAGGATTTAACCATGCAAGAGGTCAGGGGTTCAATCAAGAGGTCAGGGGTTCGACCAAGAAGTCAGGGGTTCAACCAAGGGTTCAGAGGTTCAACCAAGAGGTCAGGGCTCAACCAAGAAGTCAGGGGTTCAAACTCAACCAGGGCAGAAATCACCGTCGAGTTTTCTGCTTCATCCGCGACTCATGCCTGCAGCTCTGCAGCTATAGAACGAATAATCACTAACCGAATGTATACTGTTTAAAGATAAGACGGCGAAGGAGAGGACTGCATGCACACAAGCACTCATATGCCGAGGCTAAGAAAAATGAAATCGTAGTACTTCAGGCTCAAGGCAATAGCAAGCATATTAAGGAACTGCTGTTTTCTCCTCTTCTATGTGTTCATTTTCAGGGCCGGATTAAGAAATGTGGGGCCCTGTTCGGAAAATTTTGTGTGGATCTTTGGCCAAAAATCTGATGACCTTTTACCATTTTTAGTCGTTTGGTCGAAATTTCTTCAGAATATACCATGTTTTCCCTCGAATTTTTTTCTCCCCGCATGTGTGGGCCCCTAAAGTGTGGGGCCCCCTGTTCGGCCGAACATGTTGAACATGCCTTAATCCGGCCCTGTTCATTTTATACTCTAGGCCTATGTGTTTGTATAGGTTCCTCCTTCAGTTTGATTAGGCCTATATCGCAGGGTCTCTAAAATGAATTCACTAATTTGATTCTGTTCATTGCAGTTCTTTTATTTCTGCAATTAAGCCTATACTAGCCTACGTCGCTATTAATAGTACAGAATAACATCGCCGCCATTGTTTAGGTTATTGTTGTTATTGAAAGAAGACCGACAGAAATAGCCACTAATTTAGTACAAACACTTACAACGGAACGATGAGCTCATTAAACACGTTTGCATTTGCAAAACAATAATTATGCTTTAAAAAGTCACGAAGAGCAACATTGCTGCAAAATGCATGCATGCAGACAAAATTATGTTTGCATTCCTAAATTTCCATTAAACTTGAAAAATGAATCACATGCAATTTGTCAGTTTTTAATATTCACTGTTATAGGCCTATACCGGTACCTCGAACGATGTCTTAGGCTTGGCAAATATGAACGTTTATAGGCCTATTTAATTAGTCTACACATAACGATTAAATACAATAGCACATAACTATAGGCTATGATGGTCAAAAGTCACGCCACAGAGGTCTAGCCTACTCGATAACGAGCGTTAGAAACGTAGGTCTATTTCATTTACAATTGAATTGACAAACTATAGGCCTAAGCATGTGTAGGCCTACACAACATTTATACAATTTCTCATTTTACCATTTTCTGTGTAAAGTCCAATATAGGCCTATGCTCAAATTTAGCATATTTGAATTGATTTAATCAATTCATTAATTAGGCCTACACAGGAATCGGTTCACAAACTGGCTAGGCATATTATACACACCGAATTTGATGGGAACTGGTAAAACCGAAAGGTCATAGCCTCATAGGCATAGGCGCAACCACCCTATGGGACCCACGGGACGCGTCCCCCAACTTTTGAGTGGTCCCCTAACTTTATTATTATGGTCCCCCCAACTTTTAGGACGTGATTCATTATGGTCCACCCAACTTTTAGGACGTGATTGCACCTATGCTCATAGGCTAAGTAAAATAATACACAATCGATCGTTTTCACTAATCCCAAAGCTATCGTCTGTTTAGAAAAGTCATTGACCCACTGGTTTTCTTAGGCCTATTTCATTTACAATTGAGTTGATAGTTTTCGTTTTCACTAGTCGCAAAGCTATCGTCTGTTGGGAAAGTCATTGAATCACTGGTTTTCTTTCGACGCTTCCTCGCAATAACTTCCGTTCCTTCCGCCGTCTGTCCACGAACCATTTCCAGACCTGCTTCGATGTAAGACCCAATTCCTCAGCGAGGTGGTCGCAGCAGTGGCGATCTGGGTAAGTGTTGCCATGAGAGAAAGCTCCTTCCAAGACTTCTATGGACTTCTTTGACTTGCGTGTTCGTTTGATCGGTTGAGCAGGATGGAAGTCTTCTGCAGTCGAGTTCTTGGTTGTTGACATCGATTCCGGATCTTGTTGAGATGTGACTCCATCGAACTTGGACGACAGCGGATCCCGAATAGAAAACAAACGAGAACAACTATGTAAAATCGATCGCTGACATTCAGCACAACGCACATTGTCAGAAGCAGAACTTGAAGGATAGTTTAGATAGTTGGTAGAATAAGAATGAAGTTGATTACTGTTAGAGATGTCAGATGCAGTGTAAGAAAAAGAGTTAGCCTGGTTAGAAGGTAGAACATAAGAACAGGAGAGTTCAGAAAGTCTGGATGAATGATTTGCATCACAACAATTCTGATTTGCAAAGGAGCATGAAGGTAGATTTGTCTGTTTATGAGAACCGTGCAAAAGGAAAGCAGAGTGATTTGATGAATTCACACTCGGAAAGTTTGAGATATCACGAAGTCCAGATTTAGGAGTGACGATAGAAGAAGGCAGATTGGCTGGCGTATAGTCACAAGAAGAGAAATCAGAAGAAGTGTGCGAAGGAAAGAAAGTGTTTGTCTGATTGTAATAGGAAGAGTAAGGGTTTTGTCTAGAAGTCAGAGTAGGCCTACACGAGTTTGGATGATTGGGTAAAGTAGGTGCAGCTAGTGAGCCAGAAAGTGAAAGATTAGAGCTACAGTGAGGATGAAACATTCTGAAATCCTAAATGAAAGAAACAGCAAAAATATTATTAGAGTCTATTGAATGAAATTAAACCAATTTCTTACCGTGTGACGAAGAGATAGTTCTTTTAAATCCACTGCCGATGTACATGTACGATGCTGTCGATGTGTGGCGGCTGTCAGATGAAACGCAATAACCAAGACTCTCCGAAACTTCACTAATCGCAAGCTGCCTAGAAATAGTGTTACACTTCCAGACACTGTTTCGACGACTCCTGAAAACGTGAGCGTTCATTTCCGTTGGCTATTTATATGGACATGCACGATTAGTCAGAAGGTCGGAGTCAAGCCGCGGCCATATAAAGATGATAGCTAATTAGCCGCTTTGATTTAATTGAATTGAGCCGCTCTCAAAGAAAATTCCGATAATACACGACTTTGGACAAAGTCTCTTTTGACTGCCGCTTTCGTGTAGACTTGTTTGCTTAAGAATGATAATATCAAAGAAGTGTATAGCGCTGGGTTAAAGGCCGCCGCTTTGGCAATTTACCTTCAAGGCGCTTTCACGCCTTTTCTTTTGAGGAACTTGCTTCAATAAATCAGATATGCGGCGATCTTTAAAGACAACACAAAAAAACGGACTTCAAAGAACAGCTTTAGTCATGCGCCATTGTAGTGTTTATCCATCCGAGGAAAATAGTCGGTTAATTAATTCATTTACAGTTTAGTTTAGACTCGGCAATCGATCAGACCGCTGAGCATCAGCATAGGCCTACGTAGGCTACGTATAGAGCTAGGCCTAAGCCTATGCATCGGCCTGCAATGACATGCATAGCCTACTTGCGTAAAATATAGCCTACAGGGGCTCGTTGTTGAATTTCATTTATAGGCTATGTTGACAATTATTCTCAGTCTATAATTTTTTAACATTTTCACTTTTCCCTTTTCTGCTGCTACTTACACCTCTTCCCGTAGATATCATATTATTAGTTCGACGACACAGGCCTACAATAAACTTCCAAGAAATGACGCTCATTAAAGCAACGAATATGACTAAGCTTACACAGTATAGATGCACTCTATATGACGCTATGTTTTGCTACGAGTAGGTCTATTTGACTGTGTAGATGTCCAGAGACTCTAAAAGGTCCTTAAGTTCTTAACGATCAAGTAGGCATGTGTGTTATTCAACAGGAAGCCAGCGAAACTGATAAATACGATCTAGCATGAGAGGTGACTTTCTGAGTTGCGCTATTAATTAGTCATTTAACCCCCATGTAACATTAACAGGCGAGTTTACGATCAACCAATAATAATTGTAGTGCTCGTGAGCATAAGTCCTTGCATAAGTAACTTATAATAGCCTACTCACTCACTCACTCACTCACTCACTCACTCACTCACTCACTCACTCACTTACTTACTTACTCACTCGCTCACTCACTTACTTACTTACTTCGCCTGAATGGACTTGAAAAGTGACCCTAGCCAGTATACAGCGAATAAACATCAATGCCAGATAATTAGTTAATTAGTGCTGTTGTATATCAGGAGCCTAATTAACTGCTTTAAGATGTTAT